>JAPVRG010293626.1:22535-36457 GCA_029783565.1 Rhagoletis cerasi
GATCTTTGTGTCCTCTAGTATCAGTAAGAGTGGCATACGGTGCTAAATGATTTTGACAGGTCCAGAGCTACCAGCACGGCTCTCTCGCAGGGGCGATTACGCTTAAGGCCACGAGATAACTGGGTGTCTATGCTTCGTTTGGGTCAGGTGACACGTGTAGTGCGGGAGTTGCAAGGTCTTCAACACTGGGAATGGGGATCATAGCGGGCGACAAGACTCACCTTTTTGGATGGTTTACCAACGGGAGTGTTCATCGACTGGTTGAGGACCTTGATGAGATAGTCTACTACCGCCGGACCAAATTTTTTTTAGATTTAGCAAGCATAACTGTAGATACCTATAGCTGTGAAGGCTTTTGTCTTCTCGATAGCCAAGAGAACTCCGGCGTTGCTGAAAGTAAAAAGGTGCATTGGATTTTGGCAGATTGTGCAGCATTTCCTATAACTCGGCGGGATACCAGGGACACAATGAGAATTTTTGGCTGAAGTAGCTCGCGCTTTGCTTCGAGTCCACTCTGTCATAACGTCTGTCATAACAGAGGTGACGTTACGGTTGGTTTGTTAGAGTATATTGGCATGTCTTAGAGGGCTAGTTGCGATTCTGAGGTCAAGGATAAGAGGGGTTGCCTACCTGGAGCTCGTTGTGTTTGTCACTTTTAAAGTTGCTGCCTGGCGGTGGCGTCGCACACGAAGATTGCGGCAGCAGAATTCTACAGCAAGATACAAGGTAAACACTTGTCCACTCACGGGTTATACGCAACTCAGAGCATGCCCTAAAGTGGCACCTGCAAATACAGGAATTCCACTTCACTGACACATTACGCTACTTTCTGGTCAGGTACACGGCGCACGGTACAAGACGCCAAGAGCTGCTGGTACATCTCACAGAAAAGTTGGAGTGGGATGAAGATTCGGGAGGATTGGAGGTTTCTTGAGTGCTACGAGAAACCGGCGCATTGTACAATTTTTTGGCAGCCATAAAGACTTTGGTCTCAATTTCCATTGAGTAACTGGGGGCCAAAAACCTTTTGGTTAGCTTTTTAGGTGGCTCCAGCTGTTGCAAGTATTGCTCTTAACCGAAGTGGAATTCGGATGGAGTTTCATCTCGCATACATAGCAGAAGTTGGTTCCTGATCCGGGGTTGGACTTAATGCCAGCTCGAATCAGAAGAGATCTAAAGATTACTTGGTTGGCTAAATTTCGAATCATTCTAATACGAAGAACCGGTTGTCGTGGGAATTTAATTTTATTTAAAATTTGTTTTCACGAATTTCGTTTTATTTTACACTATTGTTTTCCATATATAAATCCAAATTTATTTATGAATGCGTATGTATACATTTCCGTTGTTGCAATATTTTCGTGCAAAAATTGTAAATAAATTCATCACTTACCAGCACACATTTGTGGCATTTTCGCAACTCAGTAGCCGTTCAGCGAATGTAATGTTTTATTCAACAATCGCCACCACAACGAAAACACCGTCGATGATGCTCTGTGAAACAATACGAGTACAACATTTGGTAGCAGCACCGGCAGCCGCAGCGACAGCCGTGTACCACCATTATGTTGGAAGTGATGCGTTGACAGTGACGGAAACTTCTCCCACGGCCATTGACTGCCACTAACAGCCAGCCGCCAAAATGCGTCCAAGGCAATGAATTTTGTAGGCAAAGCGCCACCCACTACCCCCCACCCTCCCCTAAATGCTGGGCCGCTGCGGTTGACACGACACCTTCACATGCCCGTCATCGGTGTGGTGGTTGTCGTGTCCCTTGTCAGTTTTGCTGCCGCTACTGAAACATTGGCAGTATCAGCAATCAGTTTGGGCTGTGGAAGTTAAACTGGATGGAGGTTGCTCAGAAATTCCGCTACTCCTCATAATTGTCACTGACATACTGTTGGGTTTTGTTGTTAATGTGCTTTTTCTGTCTTACTCTAGTTATTTTTGTTGCTTTTGATATGCTGTGGGTGTTTTGGTTAATTTACATATCTTTAACTTCTCTCTCATACATAATTTTTATCTTTACGTGTACGTTGTTTGTGGTGTCATTTTCGAACATGTGAAATTCCCAAATGAAGTGATGAATGTGAATGCAAAATGGAAGAAAGTAAATATGTTTTTGAAGATATCCATGAAGCTTTTTTTAGAGCAAATGAAAGGGAGGCTATGGTATACGTACATACATATACCTAGAGCACATTTGTCACTATTAACTTTCACTGATTCCGAATAGGTAAAACAAGGAAAAAAGAGGAAATATATATGATACACGATGTCCTCCAAAATGACAAATAAAGTTTGTCATATGCTTCTCTATTAATTTGGTGGTTGAGATTCTGGTCGTAGATGTTAGGCTTCTCTGTGTAAAGCATTTTACAATCCGTTGAGGGAATATCGATGGCCAGTCATTTGCAGCAGAAGCAAGGTAATATTCGATCTTACCGCGCAATGTGCGCGGACATACGCATATGAAAATCAAAGAACATTATCTCTCAACTTCTAGCCTGGCAACATTCCACAGTCCGTCCACCTTCGGAACGACTGATGTGAACTATTTGAGCATAAATAAATGGGCATCTTGACCCTTCCAAGCCATCCTGCTCCTTTAAAAGACGTCGTACGTAGGTATGCCTCGTTAATCTATCAACCTCCTTTATTTTATCTTTCTCTTTCCCTGACCCTGCCAACGCTGCACTGCTGGATCTGCCGAGGTCTGAGACCGACTAAACCACAATAGCGGCTATGCAAACTCATCTGCTGGTAGTATGGTATCACTGCTCTTCATGAAAGCTTGCAAAGAAGGCGCTCCCTTGATTCCTGTTCCTTTTCGTTCCTCCAACGTCTACCGAACTCTGTAGGTAATTTAATGACCACCTGTTTAGCTGCCAGCCGGCCAATGCCTAATGAGAACTCATACTAGTCTGGTCTGGGTTTCCTTAACGAGTTGTGCGTTCCTTTGGGGGTTTTATATGGGTACCATAAATTCATTTATATTACAAGCTTGACACCAGCTTATGGCCTGATTTCTGAAGAATCTAAAAAATCTTCGAGTGGGTATGAAATCCATTCCCCGATTAGGTTAGATGCATTCCACGATTGAGACCCTTGTGAAACACTTTATGGCAAACGCAGCAGCAGTCTAATTTCAGAAAATGCTGCATTGATCAGACACCCAAACTTCATCCACTTCGAACTGACCGTTAATTATATTCAAAACGCCAGAACTATGCTATAGTGGCAGCTCGGCTGACCGAGAAGAAGGCAACCCGCTTGCGTTAGAGGTATCGTAAACTTCTATGCATTAAAAGGCGGCAGGCTTCAGCGATGGCAAATACTTCTGACTGGAAAACTTTTGCAAAGTCGGTCAGATAGATTGCTCTCTTCATTCCAAAGAATTCATAGAGAACGTCTGCTCCATTCAGATTAATTATCCAGGCGGAGGTAACAAATTATCTATCCTAGTTAGCACTGAAGAAAGACCCCGAGGACCTATGGAATTATGTGAGGAATTTATTTCAAGTTATGTATGTACTATAATCGGTGTCCTGTATTACCTTCGACGGTAATCGGGAAAATTATTTTACTATGCCTGACCGCTCTTTCTTTCCATAAATCCAGTCTTGAGCATCTTATAGCAGATATCCATCCGGAAGCGATGTACATTTTGCGAAGGTCTATAGAAAATAGGTTTGTAATAACACTGAAGACAACCGCAGGAAGAGTTATTAATGAATTCGGCGTAGTGCTACATGATTATACTGGATCTTAAATGTTATCCACCAGACCAGGGAATCGTAAAATAAGATCAGACCTAGCACTGCTGTCTTCATCTGAGTTATAACTTTTAGTTTGAGAAGACCCCTCGTCCTCCCGAAAAGCCGCTGACAAAAGCAAAAGACACTGCTCTATTTCTGCACTCTTTCCTCTATATTTATCCTCCAACTTAGCTTAGGATCGTTCGTTTATTAGTTCGTAGGACTTGGCCATTCAATTTTGGTAATTCAAATCCACGATAAAGCCCCTAGCCGTAAAGAGCATTTGTTCTATTTTTTTCTGACAAGCCACATTGCTCGGCACAACGGCTCAGCCTCTCTAGAACTCCCTCCATGATGTTGCTTACTACAGATAGGAATAACCTGACTAGTAAAAATTACCAAAATTTCTGCATAGTCCCCTATTTTCACTACGCCTTGATTGAGCTTGAGTAGCACAAGGTTTATAGTTGTATGCAATAAAAGTGGCGAAATCACTCAACTCTGAGGAGAGTTCCTGCTAACAATCCTCGCCAGTTTAGAGCTTCCTAATTCTGCTGAAAACGTTTAATAATTCTGTGAAACATATGATGGTTGTTGGCGAGAGCCCTCTCGAAAGTTTTGATAACAAAGCTGGCTAAGCTGATTGGACAAAACTCGTTCGGGTAGGTGTGCCCTCTCCTTCTAATTTTACTGTTACGTTACCACTTTGATATCAATTCGCTTCTGAATTTCATAGAGTACAAAGATTGCAATCGATTTTTAATTAACTTGCAAATGAGATAGGACTTGAAACTTTAAATAAGGCTCAGAATGCGGCGGTATTGCAATATTTAACAGTTTGTTTCAGATACCATCGAGTATTATAAAATATATATGTAGGTGATTTCAGTTTCATACTTATTGCATCTACAAGCCGTTGGATAGCGCTGTGTTCAATATCCGCATCACTATTATAGTAATAATTAATGAATTCGCATAGCGTTGAAACGCCAAAATTTACTTTGACAACTCTCTTCAAAAATCGAACAGTGTTCTAAATTTCATCTAAATTCGTCCAGCCGTTTCTTCATGAAGAGAGGTCTCGCATTGTATCGGTTTTTCACTCCATCAAATGTAAAATCACCCTGTTCCACTAAAAAAGTCCTAACTTCAAAAAATAAAACATTATTACACATCTAAATATGCGGCCAAGATCTTTGATTTGACATCTCATTTTTGAAATTCGATAGAACGGTGCAGATCTGAACACATTCGCCAAAAATGCCTTCGCTTATTAGACAGGGAGTCCAAGAAGTATCACGACAAACTTGAGGAGAAAATATATAAAAAGGCTCGATCTATTTTAATTAAAAAAAATTTAAAAATTTTACTTTGATACTTTTCACGGTGACACTTTCACATGAAAAGTTGTTGCTTATCAGGGAGCTCACAAGGGCGTTATTGTATCCTCCACGCTTTGGAGTATGAAACTTACTCTGACTCATATTAATATTCGCAATTACCAAAACTAGCATCACATCCAAAATTTCATCTGGGCCCAAATCACGGCATCCGTGATCGAATTAAACTCGATTCGAATCTCTCCAATACAATTTAAATAGAAAAAGCGAACTCGCTACCGTATGCCGTAATCTCAAAGGGAAATTTCTACTCGAATTTCATTCGATCAGGAACGCCGTGATTCGGGCCCTGAATTGTCCGCTGTCACATAAGTTTTTGTAACTATGAAAAGGTACACGAGTACGTGTGAGACAAAAACGCTATTAGGTAAATCGAAAAGATTTAAAAATACAAACATGCATGTGAAAACTATATACATATTTATGTACATTAGGGTGCTCCGAAAATGTATAGGAAAATCCCCTTTTTTGAATTTTCTTGCTGCCAACCTTCAGAACTGAAGAGCATCAAAAATAAGGAGACACTTATATTTTATTTTGAAATTTGTTAATATTTATTTACCCGTGCGGATCTTTGAAGTTTTCCATGCATTTTACATGGAATTGCTGAAAAATCGTTAAAAATAAATATTTCTTGATTGGATAAGAAATTCTCAAAAAATAAAACTATGATGCCTGTTTAAGTTTGAAATTATACTAAGTATGTTTTAATAACCGTTAGTCTCATCTTTTATATATAAAAATTAGTTATTTTGTGTTCGTAACCACATCACGCACGATCAGCTCAACATATTTGTATAATTTCTTTTTGTATTTTACTCTTTGTTTTCTGTAGGATTGTGGCAAAAAAAATTTAAAAAATAGGGTTGTCAGCCATTTGAAAATATAAAATGATATAAAAGCTCAATAAAATACTTAAATTTCTACATAAAAACTAAAAGCGTTTGAAGAGATTTAAAAGTCTTTTGGAACGGGGTTACCGCCTTTCAAAAAAAACAACAACAGCTTTTAATATCTTTAAGCGTATTTAATATAACAATATGGGTATCAAACCGAAGGTGTAGGCACTCCAAGCAAAAGTCTTTGAAAATGCTTTAATCCACACATATTTTTGAATGGGATTAACATGCATCTATAATAAAAACTAGTAAATAAAAATAGTAATAGTTTTAGTTATAAATTATAAATGCCACAAAGCTAACAACAGACACCGACACCTGCGACGAGTATCGTACAGGGTTTCGCCTAAATTCCACACAGATCATACATATTCTAGATAAGAGGCAACCATATCCAAGAAAAGGTGTGGATTACAGTGTTTTCAAAAACCTTTCATTAGGCATAATCAGATCATATCAATTTACTTTGCTAACATAATTACCTCATCTTAGCATATAGATGGGTGGCAACGCTTATTAAAAACATGTTAGTCCAAAGCGTTTGCCTACACCTTTCGTTTGATACCCGTATTGTGGTATTAAATAAGCTTTATTTTTTAATTGCCGTTCTTGCCTTTTTTAGAAAGGTGGCAACTCCGTTCAAAAACATTTTTTAAATATCTTCAAAGTGTTTTAGTTTTAATGTAGAAATTTCAATATTTCATTGGGCCTTTAAAAATTTTACATTTTCAGATAGCTGGCAACCCTATTTTACAAAAAAAATTTTCCACAAACCTACAGAAAACATCGAGTAGAATACAAAAAATAAATTAAACAAATAATTGAGCTATTCGGGCGTATTTTTTATAAGAGATAAGATTATCGGTTATTAAAATATACTAAGTAGAATTTTAAAGTTAAATAGTCATGATAGTTTAATTTCTTGAATATTTCTGAAGGGAATATTCTTATTCGTTCAAATAATATTTATTTTTAACGATTTTTATAGCACGTCTACGAAAAAATTTATTTTCCCTTTGTGAAATACATTGGATACTTCAAAGCCCGCCGGATCGGGTAAATATTAAACGATTTCAAAATAAAAAAATACGTTTCTTCTTATTTTTTATATTCATCCGTTCTGGGGGGTGGCTGAAAAAAAATTTGGACCAACTAATGTACATACATAAGTATGTAGAAAGTTTCAAAAATTTTAATAATTCAAATTCCAAATCGGCACTCTACCTGCTAATATCAATGTTTTCAAAATATTGCCAAATCAGATTAGGCGCGGCATCACCTTTGTATCCACAGCATTTCACAACATCTATGCCGCTGCACAACTCAGACAACTTGGCTGTCATTCGGCCCCGCCTGCCACTACGAGTACTTGTTAAGGGCAAAGGTAAATAGACGCCACACCCAGGCGCCCGTTTGACCGCTTGTCCGCTTTTAACTTCACTCTGCTTTACTATGTATTATGCGAATAAATATTTGTAGCAAATGTGTTTGTGTGTGTGTGTGCGAAGGTAATTTTGTAATGCTGTCAGTGCACTTCAATGCTACAGGTCAAAATAGGGTTTGAGTGGCAGTGAGTACCGACAGTGCAAATGGCTTTTGACTCGAGCGGCTCACCGACTGGCTGTCTGGCAGTCGAATCTCCGCGCACTCACTGTAAAATGTGAAATTTTTTATTTGTAATTCATATGGCTGTAGTGTGGCAGGAGTAAGATTAACCTGGATTGTCACTTGGCTATGAAGCTGATGCTCTGTTATGCATAAATTTACGCGAAATTAGACTTGTGAATTTAAACAAATGTTCGTGAGTATGTTCGCAGTTGTACCAACGTAATTCGCTGAGCGCTATTTGATAAAAGCCAAAGTGGGTCAGTTGGTGCATGAGTGTAGAATAGATGCAATATGTATGCATGTTAAAAAACATTACTTATACACATACATACGTATAGTCATATTATCAATAGCTATAGATTTTTCATTGCACATTTTTTGCACTTGTTCTCGATAATTGTTGACATTGCCAGCATTGCGCGCATTTGAAATTTCTGCCTGGCAGCTCTTTCCACCTTTCCCCTCTTTCCACCATCGGATTACTCGCTATAAACATATTTTCGTAATTATTTTATTTTATTTGTCATTGCAAAACGCCATTGTGTGTAATTTTCTATTTCAGTCAAAGCTATTTTCTAACTTTTCACTGCATTGCTTTAACTTTTTTATTTGTTTTCATTGCTGGCTGACTGTTTGTTTGGCTATTATGAAAGTCAGCCCACTGCATATTTGTTGATTCTCAAGCTCACTCTCGCAATCAACAAATAATGACGACACTCAGAGGCGAAATGTGCCACTTACAAATTCTTTTAGCACACACACGAACACACACACACACATGCATACTTACTCACACAAGTACAAAGCCTCATAGACACCAAATTTGTACTGCTAATTAGACCCGCATTCAAGTCCACGCCGCATGTAAAGTAAAGTGAAAATTTGTCATTTTTCAGGGTTTCAAATAGACGGCAATAAATGTGCACAAATCTACATACAAACACATAAACACATGGCATGTAAGTTAAGAACAGGGTGTTTCTTAAAGGGGCCAATTATATACAATTACATATGTACATTTGTATTTGTTTACATAAGTGTATACGTGAAGATGAGAAGTGGATGTAAATTTTTTGTATTTATTTTGAAAAATTTATCATCCTGGAATTGCATATAAAAAATTCTTGTTTTTTATTTAAACTGGACATAAATGTTTCACTAAACCAATTTTCGTTTAACTAGTCATAAATTTATGGTAATTAAAAAACAGGACATAAATTTATGGTCATTTAAATACTGTATATATTACTTAATTTAAAAACTGGAAAAAGGGTTATGGTTTTTTAACTGAACATAAGTTTTTGGTAAATTTAAAACTGGGCATAAACTTATGATCATAAAAAAAACTGGACATACAATTTTTGCATTTTGAAAATTGGGCATAAATTGTTGGTCATTTAAAAATTCGCCCTGAAAGGTAGATAAAATCTTACGTATGTTCATATGCATGTATGTAGGAAAAAGGGTTGTTAAATATGGCCGGTAAACATAGTCAATGTACCAGGGATGTTAAAAATACTTTTAAAGTAGTATTTACACACAAAATACAAATACCTTACATAACAAGTGTTTGAAATATAATACAAAATACTTTCGCGAAATATAAAATACAAAATACGTATTTTGAAAATACAAATATGTACATTAGAGCCTCTCGCCTTACAGGCGAAATAAAAAAAGTTCACCGGACACCCCCTCATATGAAGTGTTTTTGAAAAGCACTTAAAAAAATAATAAAAGTTTTTTTTTTGGACAACCCTAGCAGTCGCCCAATTACATTTTTCTTCATATCTTCGGCATTTATAGTCGGATTTTAAAATGCGATACACCATTTTTTTTTGTGTCGAGGAAGGGGGTTTTCCAACGGAAGTTCATTGAGCTCATGTGCTCCATTGTAATACTTACCCACCAAATCTCATTTGCTATCACCCTAATGTACCGCCCCAATGACAGTAAATTAAAGACCGTCAAAAATCATCCATCTTTTGCCGAAATAAAACACATTTTATTTGTGTTCGAAAACCATACGAAAAAATACCTACTTTTTTGTTGTTGTTTTTTTTTATGGAGTACCTGAGGTCAATGAACATAGGAAACCCCCTCCTCGAGACAAAAAAAATTGGTGTATCACACTTTAAAATCCGACTATAAGTGCCGAAGATATGAAGAAAAATGTAATTGGGTGACTGCTAGGGTTGTCCAAAAAAAAAAAATTTATTTTTTTAAATGCTTTTCAAAAGTACTTCATATGAGGGGGTGTACGGCGAATTTTTTTTCGATACGGTCTAATGTACATATGTACATAAATTAGAAAGTGCTTTCGAAACCACAAGTCCATATACACTCAAGTGATTCAAAAATAACAATTTTTCAAAATATACATATGTGCTATACATCAAAATCTTTGAAATCATAAACATGCTCCTGTATATTTGAGAGAAGTCGGTGAGAGTTTAGGAGTTGCACAACGCGATTTTTCAATTTCACCAAATAACTCCATGAAAAATATCGGCTATTTTTTCACAAATATTGAGCTAAATGTCTGAAATTTCACATATACTATTGGTAAATACCATAAAATCGAGTAATGTAGAATTTATTTTTAAAAATTGTTTATATTAATAAATAACGAATGGTCCACTTTTCACCGTCCTTGCTTTTTATTTATTTTTTAAAATCGAAAGGTTATATACTCGTCGTCATCAATTTGAAATGTTCAGTTTTAATGCACCCAAAATTTTTTGTCCAACTTTTAAATGGCCAAACAACTTTTTCCACTTCAGAAGTGACCAAAAATAAGTGACAAAATTTTATTTGCTCGAAAATTTATGTCCAGGCTTTGAATGACAAAAAAATTAATGACAAAAATAATATATCCCATTTTTAATAGGCCAACCTTTTCCCACCAGTTTAGAATCGACCGGATAAGAATGACGAAATTATATTTGGTCAAAAATGTATGTCCAATTCTCAAATTACCAAAAAGTGATGCCCAATTTTTCAATAACAAAAAAAATTATGCTGCATTTTTATATTACCAAATGATAGCGTTTAAAATTACAAAACATGTATGCTATAAAATTTAAATTTTTTTATATAACTTGAAAAAAACGAAAAAGAAAGAAGCTATTTCAAAAGAATGTTTAGGGCTCTGGAGCTTCGAAAGTTATACTTTAACCAATAAATAAATAGTGTGGAGTCTTGGCTCAAAAAGTACGTCAAAAAGCAACTAAATGTAAAACATTGATTTATTTTTAACGTTTTGAAGGATTGGTCTGTCAAGCATCGACATATTATGCCTTACTAATGAAAGGGTCCATTAATGAGAGTATTGTCTCCGTAAAGAATCTAGAACATGACACCCTTCAAAGGAGCCAGTGCGTTATAGGTCTCTGTCAGTTATGCCAGTATAAAGGTATACGAATCTAAATTATATCACCCTTAACGCAAGGGCAGTGTGACCAATTAAATTTTATCTTCCTCTATCGATACACCCTTTATGCATAATTGCATATAAACCTATGTACCGCGCTTTTCAGCAGCGGCCCTTAAAGTCAACTGCGTACATTTTAACAAACAAGTAGTTTTTCTATTTATGTTAAATACATAGACAGCTTTTGTAATTTGTCGATCGAGACTGTTACTTTTACTACAGCAATTGCCTTTGACTTTGTCTTTGCCTCTAAAACCTACAAAAGTTCAAATATGTTCTTTTATGCGCTCTTGCAAAGCAAAAATGGGCATTTTCGCAACGACCACTAAAATAAAAATAAAATATTAATATATTTAAGTTGGCACTTAGCTCAAATTTTTAGTGCAAAGTTTAGTTCATATGAATTCACACAAAAAGGTGCGGTGTCAACTGCTGCCGGACCTTAGACTCCAAAGTATTTCAAACAAACTAATTAACTCAAAGGGCTTTTTTTAATGTTTGTATACGGGTAGTGAAATGTTCAGTAAGTGTAAAAATATTTATACAAATATTTCTTAATGATTGTACAAATATTTGTACTTTTAATGATTTAAATGCACAGCAATGTTTATTGAAGCCTTTAAGCCTTGATTAAATAGAGCTACTAAAAATGTAAGATGTATTACTCTCGGCTCCAAATAAACATGAAGGCAAAAGTTCGAAGAGAGACATCTGACTGATCACTTGTACAGGTCTAGCCTGTAAACCACTCTGTTAAAATAGCAAGCAGAAAATAATCTGAAAGGAGCGGCGATTCGAATGCCTCAGTATATCCTGCTAACCAATATTAATTATCGGTGCCTTAGTAAGGTGGCCAACACTGGATAAGCAATATTACGTCAGGAAATTAAGCAGCATTCAACGAGCAGCTACGCTACGCAAGCAAAATTGTACCCAAGATTTTTTTGTCTAAACTGGAGGGGATAGAGACATGGTAATCGAAAAGCATTTTATTGGCGGGTCTAAATTGGTCTGCAGCATGATAAAAAAATAGAAGGTAGTTTCATTTCAAATTTTTTTGACGGATACAGGCTTTTTTGAAGTTTCGTAATTTGTACATAATAAAAGCGGCGTTGCCACATTGTTAGTAGTAAAATACAAATTATGGTATTTCGGGATGGGAGATACTGCTGTTTTTTTATGGGCCTTGGTATTTTCGACGTTCCTCATAAAAAAAAGAAGTTCCACTTTACAATTTTTTACGTATACTGGCACTCTTGCAGTTTTTAGAATTATGATTAAAACACACGTCGTTTTAGGGCATTAGTACGACAAACTAGAGAATTCTTCTTTCCGCGATAACTTTTATTTTGAAACAAATTAACATACATAACCATATACATGCGCAAAAACAAATCAGTTGTGCATGTATGAAAATCCAGTTAATGTGTGCATGCATGGAGTCGGTAACGTCAATAACGATGTTTAATTGGAGAATAAAGTTAAACAGAGCTGGTGAAATTGGCCCTTGATCGCATAAATGCCGAGTTTAAGTGTTCTAATATGTTTACAAAGTCAGAACTAGGTTTGTAAAGACCACTTTCTGACACACAGTTTACATAAGTGTGATTATTTTGCTTCGATTCACTTGTTCTCGAACCGAACTGCTTTAAACGCATTTTCGATACAATATATCCTGCAAAATTTTCTCATCCATCGAACTAAATCGTTAAGTGGTTTTATATTTTGAAGGGATTCGTCCTCTTCATTTACTTCTGCAAGCTATTTAAACAAATAAGATAAGTTAAAAGGATAGAATTAAAATTTTACATCGACCTCTTCATTGCCGTCACAAGCTTCTAACCACTTACTTCTGATAAAAGGGAGCGTTGGAAATTTAAATAACTTCAACCCGGAATCCTTGCACAAATGTACGGAATTTGTGCAGCCTTTACACGCGCAACTCATTTTTTCTTTTTATTGTTTTATTAAAAGATTGATAATTGTTTTTGTATGTATGCACATATATTTTTTGTTTGAACATTTTCAAAAAGCAGTTAAAAATTATTTTTTATCAAGGCTGGTAGCTTGATTTCGATGAAAATGCCACAAAGCCAGCAAAAGTCACATGGCTAACATGGCGACAAAAATCATTGAGTGAAACTACCTTCTATTTTTTATCATGGTCTGCAGTGTCGGTACGGGGTATTCTCTGAGAAACTGCATATGTATCTCTGCTTGTCTGCCCAGCCAGCAGAGCAATGTATTTTTAGCCGACAGTGTGGTTTTCGCAAATTTTTCATATCCGGAAACGTACAGAAAACGATTTAAATACTTTCCCTTTTTCGTATCCCAAAGACGTCATCATGTTATTTGAAAAAAAAAAAAATATTCTCAAAATACATATTCAAACTGAAGATTTGAAAACATGTACACTAGACTGTCCCAAAAAACCAAAGTTGTTTGTTTTTGACGCATACCCCCTCATTTTATTGGTTTTATCTTAAAAAGTATCCGGATACAATTTTATGCAATTCGGACCACGGCAACCCGTGCCGACTTGCAGTCAAAGTTATCAGAATAATCTTGGTGCAGTTCGCCTGTTTTGATTATTTACTCATTTTAAATCTGTATAAGACGGTATTACTATTACTCCCTACAGTATTAGGACATAATATTTAGTAAATCTGCGATTTTGATTTTTTACCTGGTAGTCAGGATTTTTTCGAAAGGACCATAAATTATAATATGTTTCCAAAAGTTTACACAAAATATGGAGATATGGGTATCAAATGAAAGAATAATTCGAAACAAGATTAATTATAACTTTAATTTTCAATTATCC
>JAPVRG010293630.1:8931-22043 GCA_029783565.1 Rhagoletis cerasi
AAAAAAAAAATGATTCATAGTATGACTTTTTAAGGCATTTCCAGATTAATCGGGAGTTTTTTCTTGGTTTTTCCTGTCGGCCGGCATTCAAATCTCTTCGAATTCCCTTATTTCAGCCTCTCTCTTCTTTTTGCGGCAAATACGTCTCGCTTCCTGCTTCAGCTCCCTATATCGATCCCACAAAGCTCGCGTTGCGCTCGATCGCAGCGTGACCCTCTGGGCGACATCTTTCGCAAAAATTTCGAGCTTTTTAATTCGATTTTTTCGACACTTTTGAGTAAGCAGTTTTATAGCCCATTCAATTTTGGTATAAGAAGGTGCCAGTTTGCAGTAGCTAGGACTTACCGTTGATTTTTGATATTTTTTTTGATGAACATCCACGATGATTTTTTATATGGAGAAAATGAGCGACACCATTATAAAAATTACCAAAAATCAACGGTAAGTCCTAGCTACTTCAAACTTGCACCTTATTGCACTAAAATTTAATAGGCTACAAAACTGCATACCCAAAATCTTTCTAAAAAATCGAATTAAGAAGCTCGAAGTTTTTACAAAAGTTTGTTGATTTTTTTTAAATATTGCACAAAGTTTGAAACTTGGATTTATACTGTTTTTGTTGACGAGTAAACTATATTTTTATAAAATAGTAATAAAAAAAGTAATATTCAAAACCTGTCAATGCGTGGGTGGCGTATAAAGTGTAGTGTTCAACAAGATGGGATTTACAGTGAAACTCCGATACAATGAACTTTAGTACATATTTTGTTACAAATGTCTCGTTATATTTGCTGGACTTCTCGAACAGAAAGCTCGAGAGATTTCGAGAATTTTCAGACAAAATTTCTTGACAAAAATAGCAAAGAAAAATGTTAGGGACGGTTAAAATTCTGCTTTAAAAAAGAATACATTTTAGAAAAGGCGTTAATATTATGATCAGCAAAGTTTTTCTGACCTTTGCGATATTTTATATCAACCGAAGTTCGTTGGTTTGAGGCTGCACTGTAGAAAGCAAAAACTTTTTTTGTCAAATATAAAATAAATTGATTAGTACACCGCCTTAAAACCGGTTATAGAGAGGTTTCACTGTAAATTTTATACATATCTAAATGTAATTGTATGACACTCATGTTAAACGCACATCATTATTAAAACTCATTTCGCATAAATTTCTGGCTGTTCCCTTCTAAATTAGCAAAAAATATTTTAATGTTTTCCCACGAAGCACAAAAATTATTTCAAATTGCAAATAATTCGCATAGTAAAAGAAGCAAAACGCCGTCAGTTTGTGCTGCTTTAAAAAATTGCACGACCACCCAGCGTCGCACTCGTCGTTGGCACTGCACTTTGCGTCACGCTTTGTTGCATAGAGTACTGCACCCCAAGTTCAACGCGTTTTGTATGCGATTTCACTGCGAATACTCAAACAAAATTTCAACTCGAATTCGAACTTCACCGACCGCTGACTGAAAACGTTCTGAACGCTGCGTTGGCGATTTGTGTAAATAAAATTGGTAAATTGGTAAGTATTTGAAAAGCATTGAACAACCACAAATGCATGTATGTATTGTAGCTAGCGCTGATTTGAAACTGACTTTAGCAATTTCGTTTTTTTGCGATGTGTTTTTTTCTTCGAAATCAAATTTCTTGTTTTTATTTTTTGTTTGCGTTTTTTACTTATTTCTTTACCAGAATAGAAGGCTTAAGTATCATTGACTGGATTGCTTATAAATAATATTTTTTAATACAAAATAAAACAAATGAAATTACGTAGAACCAACAACAAAAGCAGCAGCAATGCAGCGCCGTGACTGTGGCAGTGGCTGCGATTAGCAGAATCGAGAAAAAAATAAAACAAGAATTTCAAAAAACTTAAGCTACAAACGCGGCGACGCAGCTGGAAGAAGGCGAGGTGTATAACGGCTGCTCTTTCGGGTGTTGGAGTTTCTAGCTTGCGACGACGATGTTGCTGCTGTTGTAGTTGGAGGTGTTGCTGATCGTCAGTTAGGCTGTTGGCTGCTCTGTCTTCTGGCGTGTTTTTTTTTTGTTGCCACAGTTGCGCTTACGTCGTATTCTTAAATGTGGATTAGCGCAAGGCCAATGCGGTCGCAACAATGCAATTGAAGCTAGTTAAAAGTCAGAAACATAAAATAGCAAAAGAAATAAAAGAGCACCTACATCAAACATTAGACTCAGTCAATGCAGCAGCACAGCTAGAAACTCGTTTTCATTGGTATCATATTTATTCAATTAAATACATTTTTTTGTGCGATTTAAAGTTGGTGTTGCAATTTTCTAAGCAAATTGTTCTTAGCTAATTCACATTTTTGGTCAAATCTGCTTCATTGAAAACTGATCAAATACATTTTTGTGTGCTTCACAATGCCGAACCAGTTTCTCTGCTATGAGTTTGAGAATTTAATTTTCTTGCTGCATGCCATAAATTAATTGTATGTAGCTATGTTCGCTACTAGGCCAAACTACATACCTGCCACAGTTGTGGCGATTGTTGTCTGACCATGTGACAGCCATATATTTGTGCAACACCTCGGCATTGACTGACAAGTCTAGAAACATTGTTGTAGTCGATGCTGCCTAAAATTTTGTTGATTACCTTTTTTTGTGTGGATATTTGTAAGAAAAGCATTGAAAAATTTCTCGTGACTTTAAGCTTAATTGTTATGCCCATGTCTTTTAAATTTTCATGGCCATGCAGTATAACAGTGACAAATCTAATTTGATGAAAAATACCATTGATTGGTGGAACTGGTGCGTTTTAAGGACACTACACCTGGAAAATAGGCTGTCACTGACTAGAAAATATACTGAAGTGAATACATTTGCAGGAGCAGCGCTATTGCTGAGTTCTTTGGTTGCGGAGAGATATGTAGTTTAAGTCATGTTAGACTTAATCTTGCGAGAGCAGGTCAGACAAAAAAATACGGAAACAGGGGTCCGAAAAACTTAAAGTCGTTCCACATTGTTTCCATAAGGAAAGTGCTCGATCAGGATTACTTTCTGAGGCGCTTAGTCAGCTGAAAAATCACCTTCGCCCGCCAACAGTCGACAGGTATTCAACCTGCGGAAAGGATGCCAATTCATTAGCCATGAAGTTTGCTGCATACAACTTTGCTCTGAAGCCCAAATCAGCCTCATTTTGAAGTAATCCGAGTAGACAGAGAGAGAAAGGTTGGACGTTACCCGATCAGTTTCTGTTGCTCCTTAAGCGATTCTAGAGTACTGGTTGCTGCCGCTTGGCTCTCAAAATGTATGAACATTTAGCCTCCTAATCGGTAACTACTTACATTAGTCTGAGCGGCCGCTCTGTTTGAAACCAGGGGCCGTAATCATTATGAGTTCTATGAAAAAATTGATATTTAATCAATATTTGAAGATTTTAAAATTTGAGCTCAATAACAATAATACATTTCTGAATTTTATTTTATCGCTCAGAAATAAAAATTATGTGTCGATTTATATTTTTTTGGTCAAAAATAAAGTTAATTTTTTGAGTGTAATTTTTCGCTCTAAAATAATAATTATTTTATGAGTTTTATTTTTTTTGATCGTATATAATGATTATTTTTGAGTTTTTTTTTTTGATCGTATATAAAATTCATTTCTTGAGCGTTATTTTATCTCACAGAAATAAAAATTAATAATTGAGTTTTATTTTTTCGGCAGATCGAAAAACTCAAAACTTCACACTGCACTCGTCAACATGTGCACTCAAAAATTACAACAAATTTATTAACCTTATTTTTTCTTAATACATACATATGTACTTATATTAGCATAAAAATGTATTGTAATTTTTGAGGGCATATGGGCGTATTTACTACTAAAGGCTTTTAGAAAATGTTTCGATCTGCCAGAAAAAAATTAAACTCAAAAATTAATTTTTATTTCTGAAAGATGAAATAACGCTCAAGAAATGAGTTTTATTTTCGATCAAAAAAATAAAACTCAAAAAATAATCATTATTTTTGGTAAAACAAATAAAACTCAAAAAATAATGACCTTTACTGATCAAAAAATAAAACTTACAAAATAATCAATATTTCAGAGAGGGGAAAAACCACTCGAAAAACGAGTATTATTTTTGATGAAAAAAATATAACTCGATACATGATTATGTATTCTGTGCGATTTATGCAAATTAAAAGTGTAATTATTAATTATAATTTTTATATACATCTATCGTATCATATTCCTAAAGGAAATGAAAAACATGCATATATATATACTCGAAATTGTTATACGATATTTGGAAGCTTTTGATTATTTTAATTGATAATGGTTGAAACACGCTGCAAATATCCAATATCCTCAACATGAAATTTACGGAGACCCTGTCAGCAGTCATCTCCTCGAATTCTGCCGTTTAACTTCGACCCAGCCGTGAATGTGTTAATTGAAACTCTGTTCCAGATTCTCTCATTCGCCCCTGAAAGGCTATCGATAGCCTGATTGATCAAATTAACCGAATCATTGATATTGACATCTCACTTTCCGGAGGGATATTGAGCAATGTTCTCCTAAATTACTTTTCTAGTAATTGTTAATTAGTTTTTTTGTGTAGTCAGTAAGACACTATGTATTCACTGATGATAAATAAATAAATAAATGAAGGCTACCCAGTTTGAAAAACTGGAGAATGTTGCAAGATCAGTTTAACCTAATCTAACCTATCGATATCAGATTTAAAAACAAAGAAAAATAGTAAAACGCAAAACCAAAGGGTAGATGAGTTATAAAAAAGAACAAAAGCTAAACGGTGAACTGTCAAATATAGTTAAAAGCTTTTTTAACTGTGTAATTCGGAATAGCAACTGAAAGTGCGAGCTAAGTAAGCAGTTGGTGATGCTCGTAGGATCATAGCGTTGGATTGAAATGTTCTTTAGCCAGAACCAAGCATTTCAGGCGTCCAGCTAAAAGTTTTACATGTCGGCGAGAGTACGGAAAGCAACACCGCATGAAAAGCTTTGTGTGGAGTTCTAATTTTAGGCATAGAAATTAAGTTAGGGTAGAACTTAACACTTAGCTTTTTAGACGTTCTGCGCATCTCAGGCATTCAGAAACTTTTTCACCTCATACAACTTATGATTGAATGCCACAAAAGCTTGGTAGAAGTTGTAGTCGTAGCCTGCTGCGAGATTTATTATCACTAGCGCGCGATTTTCTACTATCAAATTTTAATTATTTCCAATTACGAAGGCGAAAATATAAATTGGGAATCAAGTTTTGGCAATTTTTCTGCTTACGAGAGTATAGCTAACTATCTAACAAAAGTCATGTAAGTCAAAATTTATGACTTTTTTCAAGATTTATAAAACTTAGACGAATTTCAACAAATGCTCATCAAAATTTCAAACTTTTTATCCAGAACTTTAAAAAAATTCTAGGTATTCAGTTAAATTTTAGTATAATAAAGTGCAAGTTTTTTTCGTTGACGGTGTTACGTAGTTTTTCCAAACAAAGTATGCTCGAGAATTTTTTTATATGGAGTTAATTAGTAACAACTTCAACAAAAAAAATTCCAAAATACAACGGTAAGCCCAAGCTACTTAAAACTTGCACTTTATTATACTAAATTGAATAGGCTACAAACTGCGTTCTCAGAATTTTTCTAAGGAATCTACAAATTAAAATGTTTGAAATTCGGACTTAGATGGTTTTTATAAAACAACGAGCTATGTATACACTTTCATAAGAAAATAGTAAACATTAAATAAACGAAAAAAATAGCCAAAACTTGAAAAATGTATCATCCCTGTTTATGTTTTCGCCACTGTAAATACCCAGTATGCGCCACCATTCCGCAGGGCCTGGGTTTGAGCCCAGCTTCCGACTAACATAAAAAAATTAAAAAATTTTTTCTAATAATGGTCGCCACTCGGCAGGCTATGGCAAACCTCGGATTGTATTTGTGACTTGAAAAAGCTTCTTATAAAAATACAATCGCCGTTCGGAGTCGGGGTAAAACTGTAGGCCCCTCCGCTTTGGGCGACAACATCAAGGCACACGCCACAAATCGGAGGGGAAGTTCTGCCAAACACTAACATGTTGTGTAAGCGCCAATCTTGTGTGATTATTATTACATACTGATGTATGTTTTTGTTTATCTTATCTTGTTTCAGAGAGCCGGTCCTTATCTGAGTTTATCGTACTGAAGGGATTTATGGATAATAAAGATTAACGGCCTTATTCATAAAATATAAAGAATATTTTAAATGCTTTAGAAATCGTAATTTCGTACAAAAATTTCACTTCATAAAGCTTTTTAAAACAACTTAGATTTCGCAACACCGTTGATGTAAAAGGCCCTATTTGACAATTTTGAAATTTTACAGAAAAAGCAAAGAATTTTTTAAATTTTCATATGAAATGTATACAAAGCTGTTCTGAAGATGATAATGGCTACGTTCAGAAGGCGCATGAAATTGAGCCCAACCATTGTTAAAAGAATCAGTGATTAGTGAGCGAAATTGTGCGCCTTCTGAATAGTTTGATACATTAGCTGTCAAACTCCACTGTTGTCTCAAATGATCAGAAAAATATTACGATGATCAAACACTCAACAGTGATGATCAAAGCACAACAGTTACTGAACTGTTGCGCCTGCTGAACTTGCCCGATGAATCTCTTATTTTTACAAGTTTTCATTTACCTTCACCTGTCCCGGTGTCTGTAATCAAATCTTGCAATCAATTTTTAAACAACTTTCCGCTGAGCTAGAACTCGAAACTTCAAACTTAGCTCAGAACCCGATGCCCATGCGAAGATGAATTAATCGGCTAGGTAGCGCAGGTGTCGAGATATTTGAAAACCCCGTGTTTATGGTCCTATATGCTTAAGATTTGGAACGTATATTACTTAAGCGTAAGAAAGAGCAAAAAGTGAAGATGTTTTGTTAGAACTAGAACAGATGGAGTAGTTTCCTTTTAAATGCAATACGAATTTTGACTTAACTTTTTTTTTACCTCTTTTTGCAGTTTGGGGGCTCATATTTTCTTTAAGTTATCATCTGCGTCAAAAATATGTTGCCAGTTTTCTCATCTTTAAATAAAGTTATTTAGGTTGAAATTCTGGATATGACAAGTTTCGTATAAAATTTAAGAAAAATCTTAAAAAAAATATTGGAACCCTTGGTTAAATTTTTGGGGCTGAACACATTGCAGACGGCCCCAACTAGCCCCCATTTACGTATGTTCAACCGTTTGCGAAACGCCCTGTATGTGTGCATAACAATGTCGATATATACCCACTAGGCAACAAGCATTGATTTTAGTCGAAAAATATTACCATCTGTTCCATTTCGCGAAGACGGCAAATTGTTTAAGCGGAACATCTGTATGAATATACCAAAAAAGTGGATGGCCCTAACCCACTGTTTTTAGCAAATTGCTGCTGCTTTAAACCAACTGACAAGCTAGCGAATACCCGCTCCTATTTATGCTGCACCACTCCTAGATTCTCTGATCTGACGAATGCAACCTTGTCAAAGAATGTTAAGGGTGTAAGTAAGCAAACATATATACATACTACACGTTTGTGTGTGTAGAATTAAAGAATAACAGCAAGTGTAATTAAAACATGATACATACATACATATTGCAATTTATGAGCGTAGGTAGTAAATATTTTTAAAGTGGATTATTTTATTTTTATTAAAGATGCGGAATAAAATGAAGCGCAAAAGCAATTCTATGTTCAGTCAGCAGCTTAAGGCTGCAGTTGGAGGCCCGCACAAAGTTCATGGCTGAAAATATAAAATTTTGCGCATGAAAAGATTACGAAGCTTCAATGGACGTTTTATGCCGAATCGAGGCACGGCTTTTCCACTAACTAAATACTTATTACTTGTCTTCACTCAAATCGCATTGAAATGCCTTAATGATGTCGGCATGTACTTATGTATGCATGTATATGTGTGTATTGAACGGTATATGTGTGTGTTTGTATATTTAATATCCATAATCGCAAACACATGTTTATGTACAAACTTAAATAGGCATAAGAATTTTAATCATGGTAAATTGTAAGCGATTTTGTGTTTTGTTTAAATTGAATGTCAGCACTGCATTAACCCGCTGTCAACACTGGCAGTGATGGATGACGGGTCACATGTACAATGTTGTGCATTACAGCGGCCAAATGTTAATTTTTTATTATTTTTTTTTTTGCTTTTGCTTTTGCAAAAAGTTTCTACTTGCATGTTAGTAAGTATGTTGCCCATCGGGTGGCAATTAAAAATCTGAGAATGAAATAATATTAGCAAACAGGAAAATGTCGTATTGTTTTTTGTACTACTGAGACAAGGTAGCTTCTGCAGATAAACACCACATTTAATTACAAAAATATTAACATATTTTAGAAGGTATTCAAAATACATAGTGACTGTTGATAGAAATCGCAAATATGTAGGTATTAAAAATAAATCACTAATGACTTAATGACAGTATAAGCGGTTGTTCAACTGCGGAAAAGGCCCGTATATTCTTTATAAATGTTTATATGTATGTACGTCCTCAAATGTGTGGTTGGCCATTTTTATAAGTCAACTATAAACAGAAAAAATATTTGCAAATTTTCTTTTTAATATTCATTCACTAGGTGTGTGCTACCGTATAAAATGTAGTGGCGCGTGTTTCGTCTCCAAATTGCACGGTAAACTTATTTCATTGCTTTCTTTATAGACTTTGTCATTTCTCGTTGAACTGGCGTTTACAGGGACCGTAATCGTTGAGTTTTATAACAAAAATCATATTTGAATCGTTATTTTGTGATTTTTATTTTTTCGATAATTTTTAGTCGTTATTTTATGATTTTTATTTTTTCGACCAACTCTAATCGTCATTATGTGATTTTAATTTTTGTTTCACTCAAAAATAATCATTATTTTGTATTGAGACTGACAGATTTATGTAATTCTTTTATGATCTAAAAAATAAAAATCAAAAATAACGATAAGAAACAATGCGAAAAATAAAAAATTAGGGACCGAAAATAATCGTTAAATATCACGATTTTTATTTTTCGATCAAAAAATAATAGTTATTATATGATTTTTATTTTTTCGATCATTTTTAACCGTTATAACGGATACTGTTTTTATGACCGCTTTAAATCTTTTATGACCGAAAAAATAAAAATCAAAAATAACGATTATTTTTTGATCGAAAAAATAAAAATCAAAAATAACGAATATGTTTTGTTCGAAAAAATAAAGATCATAAAATAACGATTAAATTTGATCGAAAAAATAAAAATCATAAAATAACAATTAAATTTGATCGAAAAAATAGAATTCAAATTCTCAAAATTCGATGAAAACATAATCGTTATTTTTGGTTTTTATTTTTTCGATAAAAAAAATCGTTATTTTGGATTTTTATTTTTTTGATCATTTTTAACCGTTATAACGGAGATTGTTTTTTATGACCGCTTTAAATCTTTTATGATCGACAAAATAAAAATCAAAAATAACGAATATGTTTTGTTCGAAAAAATAAAGATCATAAAATAACGATTAAATTTGATCGAAAAAATAGAATTCAAATTTTAACGGTTAAATTATGATTTTCATTATAGAGATCATAACCGTTACGGTCCCTGTAAAAAATCCACGAATAACGATTATTTTTGATCGAAAAAATAAAAATTTTTAAATAACAATTATTTTTGAAGGAAAAAATAAAAATCATAAAATAACGATTAAAAATGATCGAAAAAATAGAAATCAAAGAATAACGATTATTTTTAATCAAAAAAATTAAAAACGAAAAATAACGATTAAAAATGACCGTAAAAATATAAATAAAAACAACGATTTCGCAATGATTTAGAAATAAAAGTCCTTCATAATAACGATTATTTTCGGTCCCTGGGCGTTTATTGATTCCTATCTATAATTATTCCAAGCAATGTTCTTGCGCCACCCGATTTAGGTATTTCATACTAAATTAGGTGAGATTTTTCTTAACTTGTTGGGTAAAAAATATATGATACGAGGGTCATTAAAAAGTCCTTAGAGTACATAAGAAAAAAAAACAAATTTTGTCAGTAAAAACGGCATTATCGGTTTCCCAGATATTCTTCAGCACAGTCGCATAGCCAGGGGAGGATTCGGGGATAGATCTTCCCTTTCGTCAATAACATACTGTTCTCTACTTTTGATTTAATAACGCAATACCAGTTTATCCTCCTGATTTACAATTTTTTGAATTTCAGCTAATGAAGAAAAAATATTTTTATAAATATTTGAGATTATCAGTTGTTGGAATACACTGTCCGACAGTCAAAATAGGCAAGCACGTCATTTATATTTCTCGTTGATATTTGCTGATTTCGAAAACACCATTCGTTTCTTCAGATAGGTTCTTGTTTGCGAATCATTGCGAATTTCGCAAAATTTCCGGTTGACTAAATTCGGAAGCTTATATTTTTCCTAAAATAATTTTGTCGAAAGCTGGAAACTTTTCGTCATATCATTACACTGGCCAACAAAAATTTTGCGGCAGAGCTTTTGATAATTGATTCCTATAGGACTTCTTTATAGATAAAGAATGTGGCCTATAATGTTTTCAATTGGCTCTAGTTTTCGAGGTATTTGGCAATATACGTTTCATAAAACACTTTTTTCAGTTTTTCGAACTTTTGTAGCAGAATAACAATACAGAAGGCTTAAATGTCGCCCTTTTTGCTCCGATAGATAAAAAAAATTTGGTTCCGCAAACATCAGTCACAAAAACAAATTATTATTTTTTTAAATATGTGGCAAATACAACCTCAAATATCCTCCTAGGTTTTTATCTTAAAAGCTGAATTATTTATTGTAAGCCTTTCAACGTAGGTTTCCACTTCTAACAACGAAAATATAGAAAACGTGCCCAGATATATTAGACGGAATAGATATATTTTTCTTCGAATGAGTAAATTGGAATGGATATCCAAAATGTACAAAATTTCAACATACACTCATCTACATTTCTCAAATTATGCACAGATTTCCGAAAAACTTTGCAAGTAAAATGAGCTCCTAAATGAAGAGATTTATGTGGTAGACGAATTAAATGTCTTTCAATATGAAAGGCCCTGCAGGACCTTTGGAAAATCCTTGGTAGGAATTTGAAATTGAACAGTTGTTCTGTGTATCCTGCTTCGACGGGAGGATGTAAGTTCCTAGGATGCCTTACACTTTCTTTCGCTTGTGTTTGCACTAATTAAAAAAATCAATTAAAATTCCGAGAGCTTTCAAAAATTATTCCATGTATATTTTTTAATTTTATTAATTTACATTACTAAGAATAGTTTTAATTAATTAACTTACAAAAAATGGTGCTTTGTCAGCTGCCAGACGTAGTTCTCTGCTAAAATAGGGAAAAATAAAATGTTCTTATTTGTCTCAACTTCTTTAAGCCAATTTGGATTTATGGGGTTAACTATGTCACATTTTAGGCCTTTCAGACCTTTTTCTAAAGGAATTCAGATCTGGTGGCTAAGTACCAGAATGGGATACTTGAGGTAAATGAGCTTTGGAAAAAAAAATTGTCTCACCAAGGTAAGAACATCGATATATCATTTAAAATCCGACTATTAATACCAAAGTTATGACGAAAAATGTTGGGCAAAAAGAATTTTTTTTTCGAAATTGCCTTGCCGGCGAACTTTTTTATTTTCCTTATCAAGTGGTAGGTCTAAATATGTGCATGTACATATGTTTTGGGCTCCAAGCCAAAGTTTTGAGGTCCTCACAACCTGCAAGTGAATCATTCGTCAACATCCGTTAAGTCGTTTTAGAAAGTAGCCAAGACAAACAGTCAGACTGACAAACATTTTAAATGATCTTATTTGTTAAATATGTCTGTGTTATACTATGTTCACGTTGAAATATTAACTCGAGTTTAACGTTTTGAGTTTATGAACAACTGTCAAGTGTTCTCGTTGAGGTGTTAAATAAACGAAAATGCCTTCGAATATAAAGATTGTTTTGTCCAGTTGAAACAACATTATGAGACTAAAAGCAGAGCTTTATTTAAAAATCGTTTTTATTTATATGTATGTATTTAGTAATAGATGAGAAAGAAACTGCACAGAGTGTCTTGTTAAGTCGTTAAATTTAAACCAATTAAGCCATATCAATGCTCAAATGGCAATTTTTTCACGCAGTTTCTTTCACACAAAGTATGTACGAAATTTTTTTTTTTTTTTGAATGGAAGAAAGTAATAACAGCGTCCGCAAAAAAAATTCTAAAAATCAACGCGATTTTCTAGCAACTTCAAACTTACACCTTGTGTTATTAAAATTTAATGGGCTACAAAACTGTGTACCTAGGATTTTTTTTTTTAAATCTGAGTAGAAAGTTGCCAATTTGTACGCAAATTTATGGAATTTTCCTGAGTTTTGCACAAAGTTTAGAGATTTCAGTTTTATGTTTTCTGTTGTAGAAGTAAGCATATTTTTATAAAAAATTACCGGAAAAATATTAGAATACAAATTCTTGCATATATTGTGCAAAATTAGCTGTGCCAATACTTTTTTTGGGCAGTGTATATAAAAACAATATAAAGATTTCTTCAATTTTCAAAAACTATGTGGAAGCAATTTTGCGAATATTAGAAATATTTTTGAAACAATTCCTTTAATCAGCACATATGTATGTGGGATTTGCAAATTAAACACAAGTTCGTTTTGGTTCACACGTTTATTCGACATACGCACATTTACATATAAATTATTAATTATTACTCTTGATTAAAAGTTACATCGCTTGATGGCGGTTGGAATCATTCTGACCTCTGCTGTCCTTCGTTTGTCTTGTCAAGTCTATCGTCCGGTATGTTCAGTGCGGTTTGTTCGATCCTTGTCAGTGTTGCATTTGTCGATCAGTGTTAGTCCGGTTACTCACTGTCATAATTGTATCTGTGAATGTGTCAACGGTCGTATGTGTCATTTCCCACATGTATGTATGTACATTAGGCATATAACTTTTTACAATTTTTGCAAATACGAAAAACGGCATACCATAGTCGAATAGAGAATAAAAAAGTATGAACCCCATTATTTTTTTTTTTGCGAAATTGCAAAAAAGTTTCCGCGCAAAACGAAA
>JAPVRG010293634.1:23308-35890 GCA_029783565.1 Rhagoletis cerasi
GATATTATGTATATATGTAATTTAATAGGGAGTTTTCGGGAAAATTTTATAAAAACTTACTGTGGATAATTTGCTAAAACTTATATGTTCAACATTTTTGAAAAGTTTCTTATTAATGCCGATTTTTTTCATGCGCTAGAATTTAAACGCAGTGGGCGTTCAAAATAGAAATATTATGGGCACAAGATTTTCTTGTATGTCGGTGAAAATATTTTTGATATACATACATTCAAGATTCTAAGTCAAGCTATAAAAAGTTATGATAATTAACACAACATTTTTCTTTATAATGTTTTTAATAATAAAATTCGTTTTATATATATTGTTATTAAAAACTCGTTTAATATTTTATACACATAAATGGGATTTTCGAATTTTAATATGGAAAAAATGGGCGCTTTTCCAAAGAGAATGGGATTTTTGGAGCTTTGCAGTTGGCAACACTGATTAGTATACATTCAATGACCACTTTGACATCATCTGCAAAATAAAGAGTAGACGACAGCCTAGCGGACACACATTCCTCAGAAAACAATTTCACACACACTTTATTGTTTAGTAATAAAAATACATGTTGCTCGCTTCTTCAAAAACTGCCTTTATTGAAATTATTATTCTTTTGAATTTACAAAAAAATTCAAAGCTTCGAACTTTTTTTTTAATTTAAGTTAATTTTTTTTAAGCTTATTAGCATTATCTGCAAACCACCTGTAAAGAACAAAATCAAAAAAGTTATTCATATGTTAAAAAAATACTGTTTTAAAATAAAGATACTTCAAATTAATAAAATGAAATGAAACATTTGGCAACTTTCACAATGACTAGAAACTATGGAACGTTTCTAGTGAGGATTATTTTTTGTTGGGTTTAAAACATTGATTTCTTATATCGCTGTACAAAAAAAAATATGTTAAAAAATTTACAATAGATATTGTTATAAGCTGATGTTGGTCCTACAGACCCAGGCCAAACAAATTAAATGCAATTAGTCGGCCAAAGCTATTCGTAGTATGAAATTTATTGGCGCGTAAACGAAATATTTATTTCAATTTAAAAATGTTATCGTGGTCTGAGAGAACAACAACAGTAGTTAAGGATTAACAACTTTAGTCGTATATGGTATATGCTTTCCCACAAAGCAAATAGTTTAGGAGTAAGACGAGTGTACAATATTTGACGCCTATTCCATAATACCCGAAGTTACCTTAAATCGGTTAATTGCTTTACACGATCAATTCAATTGATTGGTTGGCCGATCCCCAATTTCCTTGATGCTACCTCGAAGCTCCTTATTAATTTCCCCTCTGTTTTGATCTAAATAACGGAAACGCTTTCACCACAATTGTGTAGCAAAGAGAGGGTAAGAATGTTTTTTATGCAAATAAAAAAAATCACGCAATAAACATGAAAGAAACAGTAAAGCTCTGCAAAGCAAATCCGCTTGCTCCAGCGAAGAAGCATGCATAAGTAAGAGTCGTAAAACTATGAAAAAACAGCGTTGCACAAATGCTGACCTACTACCCGCTTTCGCTACTAAATCTCTATTTAAGTTATTTTGCATAACAAAGGGATTTGAAACTTTGATTTGCATTGCAAAAGTAAAGCAATGCAGATGAACAAAAAACAACTACAAAAGTAATAATAATGCGAGTAGAACTTTGAAAAACAACTGGCGATTTAACGGAAGAAAATGATTGCAAATACATAGTTGCTGAAGAAGCGTGGCAGCGAGAATAGAAATAGAAGCTATAAGAAGCTGGAAATACAAATACTTAGACAATAGTATAAAATAAAACTTAATATGTTGCAATAATAAAAATTCTCTGACATTACAATGCAACTGGTTTGCATATCTTTCACCTGACAAAAAAAAGTCGGTAGGTAAAAATGTACGGAGTAGAAAATAACAGTAAAATAATTTCACAAATAAACTGAGAAACTAGGATATATGTGTGCACGTGAATGTTACAAAGAAATGGAACGCAAGATGTCTTAAATCATGCGCAAGCAGTATACCGCTCTCCGCTACCCCACAGACCAAAAATACAATTGAGACACTCAAAGTAAGTAGCTTAGTAGCGTGGGCCAAAAATCCGCTTTTTTAGAATTTTTATCGCTAATGGAAAAAATATGGTTCTAAAAATAATCTGTCCGAAAGTTGAAAATTTTTGGTCAGCATCTTAAGCTCAATGTGTTCAAACATTTTTTTTTTGCTTTCTTCACAAAAATAACTTTTTTGTGAGGGATTGAATTTCTTAAATAATTGGTAGCTTATAAATTTTGTTTCACCCATGAATAAAAGTTAAAATTTAATAAATAAATTAATTTTTTTACTGAAATTGCAATTATCACCGAAAGTATTAGTCTTACATAATTTGGTATCCGAGCCTTCTTTGTAGAGAATTAAACTTACGATCGAAGTAAGCTAAGAAAAAAATTGTTAACACATTGAACTTTGATGGGCATGGGCCAGTCTAAGATATTGACCAAAAATTTTCATCCTTCGCACAGATTATTTTTAGAGCACAATAAACCATATGTTTGCTATTAGGAATAAAAATTCTAAAAATGTGGATTTTCGGCCCACGCGAATGTACATACGTATGTATATACTGATGTTTAGTCAGTGATATAATCAGAGATGTTAAAAATGCTTGTAAAATAGTATTTATATACAAAATAAAAAGCCTTCAGCGAGCTAAAAACTAAATTTTATGGCATTCGAGTTTGGATTTGACACCAGTCGTAAGCTCAACATTCGCGAAATTCATCCTCCTTGGCTATTGATCGAGAACTCCTTCATAGACAAATTTCCCATCTTAAGAAAAATGCAGCAACTCCAACGCCAACATTACCTCGACACCGCACAACCCCTCAAAAATAGAGGCTGGCTTTTCCTCTTTACTGATGGATCGAGAACAGATGTTTGTACATCATTTACAGGGGTAATACATTATCTTATGGAGCGGTAGCTGAACTATCTACTATTTTCGATGCACAGCTATATACTCAATAGAGAATCGCAACCCACTTGTCATTTTTTCAACAGCTCCCTACTAACTATCCAACACATATCCTTTCCAATTGTCATGACCTGATATCTACCTATAACCACCCCACTGAAAATCATGTAAATATAATGTTTAATTTTTTTAAGGAACTATACATAAAATCTTAAATCCCATAGATTCTACTAAATACGTTTGCATTGTAATACATTAGCCATAATAATGTAATAATAGCCCATAGCCTACGTTGCTCGTGCTTTTACTTTATTTATTGTAAATTTTTATGATAAATAAATAATTCGTCAGTGTAAATGCAACACCACCCAATTCAGTTTTCCCAACTTTTCAGGAAGCACGAAAAACCGATTTATTTCAATAGGAAACACCTTCTGCACATAACTATAGTTAATTCCTGCATCAAAACACTTGGCAAATCATATGTTGTCCCAGATTTTGAAAAATAACTTAAATTCTAAGAAATCACTGAATTAGGCCGAGTTGTCCAAATGGTGAATTAGGCTGTTTTGCATTTAGCAGTTTAGTGAATTAGGTTGTGTTGCATGAGCACTTGCTTGTGAATTAGGCTGTGCTGAAGTAGGTGATTTTTCCAATATTTGATTTACCGACCTAATTTGTAAAAAAGAAAGTAAATTTCAACCTACTATGTATAATTTATTTGCCTATTTTTGCCGGCTTGAAAATTCCATTCTCTTTTTTCCACACACAATCCTTCTTTACTTTCCATGGAATGAACCAGCCACCTTCGGCCTGATTTCACAATTTTAGAATGAAGGAATATGAAAAAATAGTGAACTCATAAGGACAGATCACGTGTAATAACTAATTTTCGCTTAATATGAACACAATTTCTGCAAAATAGAACTCACTTTTTTTATCACTATCAAGTAATCCCTTAAATAGAATAGAAAAATATCACAAATGAAGATAAGCGCTTGAGTTATATTGAATGTAAATACAAATGAAATACTTAATACTAATAGGTACTAGAATGAGAAACTAGCGTGGAAGTTAGTACCTACTGCATTACGAAAGTGGCACAAAAACGTTCAAGTACCTGAAGACCGCAAGTATGGTTTAAAAAAACCTCGTTTCACTGAACTTCGGGACGCAGTACGGTTATTCAGTTCTTGTTTTCTTTTTTTTTTGCTTTGGTAGAGTTTTCTTTTCAGTCTTCTTGTTATTTTTAGGTTTGGTTTCGTCAGTTCTCTTGGATCCTTCAGTCTTCTTCCTTATTTTAGCTCCCATTTCATCGGCTCTCAAGGTATCGTCAGCTTTACTCTTGCGTTTCTGAACACGAATACTTGCGTCATCGTGAGGGATGTTGTCGTAGAAGAACCAAGCATCTCTGCGCAGTGCAGGCTTCATCGATTGTAAATCTGTAAACTTGTCTTTGGTGATATATTTAACCTCGACGAGAATGCTGTTGAGAAGTTTAGCCCATGAGACAGATCTATCGGCTTCGATCTGGCTGGCAAAATTTTTTAATACTTGCGTCATCGTGAGGGATGTTGTCGTAGAAGAACCAAGCATCTCTGTGCAGTGCAGGCTTCATCGATTGTAAATCTGTAAACTTGTCTTTGGTGATATATTTAACCTCGACGAGAATGCTGTTGAGAAGTTTAGCCCATGAGACAGATCTATCGGCTTCGATCTGGCTGGCAAAATTTTTTAATCCATCTTCGAAATTTTTCTTGAAACTTATGGTATTTCTAATTTAAAAGAAAATGTCAAAAGCACAGTTTACGTCGAATTGGAGCAATGGCGGCTAAGAAGAAGAAGTGAAACTGCCTTTAAATTATTGTATCATGGTTTTCATATTAGAATCCACTTACCAATAATAAAATGAACAGGGAATCAGAAATGTCTTCGGAGATGCAGAGTGATGCGGAGTTGAGTTAGGCTGTGTTGTCAAGGTTTTGGACTTCAGCTGATTAGGCGCTGTTGCTTGTAAGCGTTTTCCTCCTTTTCTAGTGTCTTGATCGTCACGCCAATGCGACCATTCGATCGGGCGAGAAACAAACTATTAAGTAGGTACTTCATCCCATTTTTCACCCAATTCGAATTAGGTGGTGTTGCATCTACACCGACGAATTATAATAATAATAATAATAAATACAAAACACAAATTTCTTACATAAAAAGTATTTGAAATTCAAATACAAAATACGTAATTTGAAAATACAAATATATTTTAAAATACTTTTGAACGCACAATTACACCCGGTGGGGTGCAATAACACCATACGAAATGAGGCCATATGGTCTTATTTCCATTTTGTTTTGGAAATAAAACGACATTACGGTATTTCCAATGCAGAAGTGAAATAAAGTCATATTCAAAACTGTACAAATGAGTAAAAAAGTCATTATTTGAAATTACAGCCTATTGAACTAAAACTTCATGGCTGGCCACACTTGTTTTCTGTTAATTGAACGCATAGTAACATTGTCATGTTATCTGTGCAGATTACGGGCACTTGGTAAAAAACCATCAAGTCTGGTCAATGGGGGATTAATCGACATGTCTTAACCCCAATACTTTTCGAATCCGTAAGCGGAAATTAGCTTTATTAAATATTTCAAAATTTTACGTTGATTTCCCCCAGCTATGAATGTACGAAAGGGTCACATTTTACATAGCATTTGTCACTCCAGACACCCGCTTTAAATTTTTTTTGAATACCAATAGCTTAAATAACAGGTGTTTTAAATATAAAAATTAAATTGTTGTATAAAAACAAAAAAACAATTACATAAAAACTGAAAATATTTTCCAAACACAAAAAGATTTTTAGGCAAGCCCTGAACTTCAAGATTCGATCGGAAGCCCCTGAATCTCAAGGTTAAAAATCAAATCTGGCAACCGTACTCTGTGGTAACACAAATTTGGTGCATGTGAAAGGGTTTTCGATTATGATCGATTAGATATCCAGAGAATAACCCCATATATGCTATACTAGATTTTGCCCGCAGCTTCGCCCGCGTGATGTTCGGTTAAACGTTATGATTTCAAATGTAACAAAACAGGAAATAAATTATATCGCTGAAACTTATAAATTTTATTTAAAAAGTTGCTGATTGTCTTGTGGTTGCAGAACATGATCAATTTGTCGAGTTTCAACTAAATTGGCAATTTCAGTGCACAAGAATTTGCATTTCGTAGGTAGTCTTTATATTACTTGCATTTTTTTTATTATTTTTATAGGTGGAAATTCTTTCAAATAGATTGAAATTGGGGAAAGGTGGAAAATCTTTGCTGTAAAACAGGGACAGTGGGGTTATAATCTTTGTAATAAGAACCATAATTTAAAATTTTATTTTTATTTTCCGCTCAAAGTTATCCGTTATTATGTGATTTTTATTTTGATCTTTGCAATGATCTAAATATACAAATCTTCGGTCCCTGCCGTAAAGACGAAAGATATCAATTTTGTAAATGCTCACTTAAATTGAATTTGATTTTTAAAACAGGTGACAGACACCTTCTTCAAAACTTCGTAATGAAGATTTCTTAGATATCTTTTGTTTGACATGCATGTTGTAATATTTCATTGAATTGAACGTTTAGACATGTGGTAAACCTCTTTAAGATAATTGCGGAATAAAGAGTTTTTCGTTTGATATTCATATTCCATTAAAGTAATTGATTAAATTTCATTAAACTTTTAAATAGGTTCCAAATCTTTTTAAAAATATTTTCGAAATAAAGCATTATTAAAATATTTTCTCTGACTTAAAATCATTTTGTGATGTTTTATTTAACTTATTGATTTAATTTAAATTATTTCATACCTCTTTCGATCTACATCCATACTGTAATACTTTATTTAACTCTTTTCAAGATATTTTCAAAATGACGCTATTTTAACCCGCGCTCGTCTATCACCGATATTTTAATACTTCATTTAACTCATTATTAAAATTTAGTTTAAAAATTAAAAAAGGTGGAAATCCTCTTCAAAATGTCTTGGCATCCATACTGAAAAATTTTGTTAAATTTTTAATTAAAAATTTTATTTAACTTTCTCAGCAGGTGGCAGCCCTCTGCGAAAAATATGCTATATCTTATTCCGGGTCGTAAGCTACATACCTACACTTAACATTAGTACGATTTCATTAACTTGTCAATTAAATTGATTTTAAATTCCTAACCTGGTGTCAACCCTCGTCAAAAATATTTTCAAATACAGCTTTCTTAAATCCTCTTTCTTTTGATACCCATATTAAAATATTTTGTTTATCTTGTTAATTAAATTGGTTTCGAATTTTTTAAGAGGTGGCAGCCCCTTTAAAAATATTTTTGAAATAAAACTTTCTTAAACACCTCTACATTTATGCCTATATCAAAATACTTTATTTAACTTCTTAATCAAATTCATTTTGAATTTCTCAGTAGGGGGAAACCCCATTTAAAAATATTTTTGAAATAAAGCTTTCTTAAACTTCTCCCGTTTGAGTAAACTCTCTCTCGTAAATGATCGTTCTTGAACCGATTTTGGTTGGCACTTACATTGTTGTTATATTTAATTTAACCTATTAATAAATGGACTATAACTCTTAAAAAATATTTTCGAAATTAATAGTTTTAAACCCGCTTTCGTTTGACACTTACATTGTTGCAACATTTTAATTTACTTATTAATTAATTAATTATAACTTTTGAAAAAGGTGGCAACCTTCTTTGAAGACTTTTGTTGTAACATTTTACTTCCCTTATTATTAATATTAATGCTTTATGAGACATAAAAAAATTCGATTCGACTTTTAAACAGGTGGCAGCATTCGTCAAAACATTTCAAAATAAAGCTTCTTAAACCTCATTTTTTTCACCCATACTGTTACACTTCATTAACTTATTAATAAAATTAAATTCAACTTTTTAAATCGGTGGCAATCCTCTTAAAAAATTTTTCGTAATGAAGTTTTTTAAATCTAGTTCATTTGGTATCCTAAATGAAGAATTTCGTTGAACTTATAATTTAAAACAATAGCTAATTTTTTAATCAGGTGGCAACCCCCTTCAAAAATATGCGATATCCCAATACAGGTCATAAGCTATCTGTGTATCAAGTTTTTACCAAACAAAGAACAACAAACATATTCACACTTACTAGTTCACATTTCACTATTTCCCCATTTATGAATTGGTGGCAACGCTCGTCAAAAATATATTTGAAATAGATGCAGCTTTCTTAAAACCTCAGTTTAGTACCCATATTTTATTTAACTTGTTATTTAAACTGTTTTTAACTTTATTAACAGGTGGCAATCTTATTCAAGAATGTTTTCGAAATTAAGCATTCTCGTCTCTCTCTTGTTTGGCACCCACCCATATCAAAATATTTCATTCATCTTATTAGCCAAATTGATTTTGAATTTCTAAACAGATGGCAACTCCCTTCAAAATTTTTATTCTGATAAAAAGATTTTTTTAACCTCCCGTTAGATACCCATATTAAAATATTACGCTGAACTTGTTCTTTAAATTGATTTTAACTTTTTTACCAGGTGGCAACCTTCTTAAAGAATACTTGCGAAATAAACCGTTTTTGAACAACTTTATTTTGACATACATATTGTTGTGATATTTTAATTAGTTTATTAATAAATTGACTTTAACTTGGCAGCACTCTTAAAAAATATTTTCGAAATAAATAACTTTGAATCCCCTTTCATTTGACACCTACATTGCTGTGACATTTTGCTTACCTTTTTAATTAATTAACTCTAACTTTTGGAAAAGGTGCCAACTCTCTTAAAAAAATAACTTTAGTTATATTTCAGATTATAGTCTATCTGTCTGTCAAATCTCATTGAAGAATATTAAGGCGTTTTAGTGTGAAAGAGTTACAAACATACTCACATTTCACAAACTTTCACATTTGAAGGGGTTAGAATCAAAAGGATCTAAGTACGCCTGACATTGTTTTGAGATAATTAAGGTTAAAGTTGATTACTTATTGTAAATTGTGGGTTAATGCATTTAGTACGTTTATTGCCCGGTCAATAGATGGCACTACAACGTCCGAAGTGACTTGGATCTCTTTGTCACCAAATAAACACTATATTTAACTATACAAATATGGGTATAACTTATATTTTCAAAAAATGTCACTTAGACCCTTATGATTCTAACCCCTTCATTTAAAATACTAGTAGGACTAAAGATTTGTGTGTCCTTCTTTGCAAATAAATTCAACAATACGTAAACGGTCGCCAGTTTATCGGAGGCTCGTTACCTTCGATCGCTACACTAGTTTGGCAAGTAACTTTCAAAGTTAGCGCATTTAATAAGGATTCCAAAATGGTATGACACTTGCTAGATTGTTTATTAAATTATGGACAATTTTGATTTTTGTAAGGAAACTCAGTGTTGAAAATTAGTTTCTTACTTACTTAAAACGGTTGTAGTGTACCCAAGACTTTCCTTGAAGCCGTAACTTCTAAGGTAATTCTAGTTTGAATGAGATGGAGAGAGTCATTTTACGAAGTGTGAGCGGGACAGAGAGTGACGCCACTTTTACAAATGTGTCCTTTTAGCTTTGAATTTAGGATTGTTTTTTTTTTTGAAAGTTTGAAACTAAACATCAATTATAGAATCCTAAAGTTTATTACATTTACAACAGATGTTCAAACTGCCCTTCTTTCAGCAGCAATGCAAGCTCGACTTCTTAAAAAAGATCGGGCTAAAAGAAGGGCGAATCTTCCAGGATTAATATATTCAACTGCTTCCGTTATTCTTTGCCGTAGCTCAGCTTAATTTTCGATTGTTTTCGAGTAAGCTAAAGCAGTTGGCTATAAATTTTAGACGACAATTGACAGAAGTATTACATAATAAATATACATGATAAATATAAAATTGAGAAAAAGTAGAAATTTGTAGTAACGGGAATTAAAAACCCACCACAGGGTGTAGACTTTTTCGTTTTTTTTAACGCCTATAATTTTAAAAATACAAGACCTGGCCTGTCAAGCGTTTCTTGCTTGACGTACATAGTTAATTTAATCAAACGCTTTTCTCAGTTTAAAGGAGTGGATGAATTCAGTTTGAACTTAAGATGTAGGTCTAAAACTCTTTCGACTTTATAAGGCTAATTTCAGAGAAAATGATTTCGCCAATAAATTCTTTAATTAAAAGTTCATATCGAGGTATATTATTACTAGAGGTAAGTATATTCCCCTCGGAATAGTTCACGATCAATTTGAGCCAAAATATTCAAGAAAGTTGGTTAGGTGGTTAAAGTGGCGAGCTTAACAAATCCTGCTGCATTTTAGGGTTTTCCACTTACGCTCAGCTATATTTAGCCAGTACTGAGAGATTCAGCCCTTGACATAGCTCGATTTTAAGCCGTCCGTAAAAATATATGCTTTGAAGCGTTCAGTAAAAGCAGTATCTTTCCACTCCTTCCTTGATGGAAACATTATGCTGAAGTTTTTCTTGAAGAGAAGCGAAGGACATGTGTAGTTAGATTTTTTGCGAATGCTTCGATTGTTGAAACAGTACAGGGTACGTCCGTGCCCTTTAAGTACGTTCTTTCTACATTATAAGTTCACTTCCCTAAGATTCTGGTAGGTACTATGGTTTCTTTTAAAAATTCACTATAGGTAGAATGACAGTATTTATAGTTTTAATGTTTTTTAAGTCGAATTAGGTATGAATGTATGTATGTATCCATGACGGCACAACTGCACAGACTGCACAATCTATTATGTATCATAACACTGCTCAACAACGCCACAACACATTTGCACCATTTATTTGAATTATTATGATAATTTTAGTCGACAGCTTTTCGTGTTTCTTCTGGTTGGCCACATTTTTGTTGAACAAATAATTTTCGCTACATATACTACTGTTGCTGCTACGCTGCTTTCGCCGCCGTCTGATAATGCAAATAGCCAGCCTTCATATATAATACGCAGTAGCAGCATGTTGTACTGCAACCGTACACTCTCCCCTGCGAAAAAACTACCTACATGTCTGATTGAGCTCATACTTTAATACATGACCTGCAGAAACAAGGCGGCCAATTTTCCGAAAAGGACCAGTCCTCCAGCCAGTCTCGAAGGAACAGGTCTGGAGATAGACGAAAAGTACAGTTTGGCCGTGACAGGGTGGTGTTGTCTTGCAATTCAATAAAGAAAATTGTAAAGAACGCCACTCTGTAAATGACCCAATCGCTTGGTCTGGCCTTGATTCAAAGTGAACATTTGAACTAGGGCTGATGATACCCGTCTTCTTGTTTAATCTTGTTCGTGATGAGAAATATTTTTTCAGCGAAAAACTATTTCTTTAAATAAACCTTTGTAAAGTCTGGAATGTACACGACTATGTACACGTAACCGCTAACTTGCGTAGACGGTCTGGTTAACGCAGACAAGAAATATACATTAAAACATTAATTTCTTTATTTAAATTCAAACTTCAAATTTTTGTAAATGCATATGGATCATTCCATCCAAAATTTATATTCAAACATTTTTTTCGTGCGAAACATTTTTTTTTTTGTTCCTTTGAGGCAAAATATTAGACACGTATTTTTTTATTTTCATTTGACACATACAGTTTCCGAGATATATTTTTATGAACTTTAAGCATGCCAAAAAAGAACTTTCTAATATATGCTTCCGCGCAAAAAAAGCATTTTATTAAAAAAAAAAACTTAATCATCCTACCATTTATGATTTTTTCTTGGCTTTCAACTGAGGATTACGAAAAGTGGAAAAATTTTTTTTCAATATTTTGCCTTAAAGAACACAAAAAAAATGTTTCGCACGAAAAAAATTTTTAATGTAAATTTTGGATGGAATGACTCATATACATACATGTATGTATGTACATTTTAAAAAATATTAAATATTAATATTTCAAAAGCAATATTAAAGCCCGACATTTCTCGCCCGCATTAATGGCCCATCGACACACAACTTTAGCGTTGCGTTGGCGTTGTTGTTGTTGTTGTAGCGGATTACTTAGCCCTGCCTAGATCGGCTTGTCTCCTAATCATTGTCATCAAGTTCAACTAACGGGAGGCCGAAGCGATAGGAAAAAAATGGGGTCTGAAGCCTCACATTGTGAACTGGATGTACACAGCGGTTGTGCGTCCCATTCTCTTCTACGGCATAACGGTTTGGTGGCCGTCCGTAGATAAATCTACAATAAGAACCAAATTAACAAAGGTCCAGAGGGTGGCGTGCATGATGATTACGGGAGCTTTACCATCGACGCCAACTAAAGCCCTAGAGACATTGCTTCACTTTCTACCTGTGGATTTATATGGTAAACTACAGGCAAGCTGTAATGCTGTTAGATTAAATGCATTAATCAATTGGAGTGACACAGGGTTTGGACACTCTAGAATTTTGGAAGATGTTCCAGTAGACTTCAGGCGCCCGGACTACGCAGTCCCGCCTACTGGAATAAACAATCACTTCCAGACAAGGATCCCCTCAAGGGAAGAGTGGGAAGAGGATTCGGTCCTGATCTCTTATTCTGATGCAGCAGCCATCTACACTGATGGCTCCAAGCTGGATCTGAAGGTAGGAAGTGGGG
>JAPVRG010293639.1:6578-19398 GCA_029783565.1 Rhagoletis cerasi
GAAAATTCAGCCTCCACGACGGAACGCCCGATAGCGGACTGAGGCTGATCGACTTCGCCGGGGCCCGAAACATGGTATTGTGTAGTACTAGGTTCTAGCATAAAAAGATCCATCAAGCTACAGGACTGTCTCCAGATGGAAAAACGAGAAACAAAATCGACCATGTTGTGATAGACGGAAACCATGTTTCCAGTGTTTTAAGCGTACGTACACTTCGAGGGCCAAACATCGACTCGCCTTCTGTGCAGTAAAAAATGTGCGTCCAATAATGCAAGGAAAGCTGAACGTCCAAAAGCTGCAATCACAACAGACGGCCAATTTATTCGCTACTCGACTCTCACATCTGCTGTCTGAGAGCACTCTTCAACAACCCGACGTACGCGAGCAGTGGAACCACATTTACCGCTCATTAAGTACCGCCGCTGAAGAAGTAGTCGGAAAGAACAACTTGTACGATGAGGAATATCAAGAAGCTTCAGAGAAAAAACATGCCGCCTACAGGGCCACGCTGCCCTTTATGGGTGCTAAAGGATCTTTCAATTGAGCAGTTCTTACACGGATCGAGAGAAATATTGAAAGAGCTTGCGCAATAGCTGGGTACAGCAGTCAAGCTCCTAAGATCAACTCCTCTATTTTAATTGCATTTAAACCTTCTCTCGCCATATTGCTGTGCTTCCAGTTAAAATACCATAGTTCGCTTTGAAGTTCTATGTTTGGAATATTTTAATAGGCAGCTATTTCTTTCACTGAAGCTTCTATAAAGTTAAATGGATGTAGAACGGTGAGCGAATAAGCAACATAATTTTCTTCACTAAATCTTTGCTGTAATGATAAAGGCAGCTAATCTAAATATGGTATCAACAGAGCTCGCATCCAATATTCCGCTTCGGTGTGCCCCCATGGCTACGCCCTTGACTATTAGTGAAAATGCAGAATTGGTTATTAAAGAGGCGACAGTTCTTTAGTTTAAAGCACGTATTGCGGTGCGAAAAGAAGAGCACTGCATAGAAAAATTGGAAAAGTTTTACAACGAGTGGCAAAAATTTAACACAGTGGGTGTAATCCGGAGTCGCTGGTTCAAATCAAATGGGGATGATGGGGAGATGTTGTGATCTCATCATCATTTTTAAATTTTTCATCAAAAACGGCCTAAAGCTCAATAAAATAGTTGAATATGGAGTGTCATAAACTTCAAAAGAGCTCGCTTTATTAAAAGTTTTGTTTATGTACAAATGTATGTAAATATTGTATTTTTTTATACTTATGTATATACGATTTTCTAAATTTCTGAACGTCATACGTCAATAGTAATAATCTTTTCAGGATAAATTTAATTTCATCATAGCCAGATATTTGGCTGTAAATATGAACATTAAAACATATCGAAAAAAAAGTTCGCCGTACACCCCTCATATGAAGGGGTTTTGAAAAGCATTTAATAAAAAAAAATTTTTTTTGGACGACCCTAGTAGTCGCCCAATTACAATTTCCTTCATATATTCGTCATTTATAGTCGGATTTTAAAGTGGGATACACCAGGGGTTTTTTTCTACGGAAGTTCACTCTGTTCATCTGTGTACCGTCTTGATCAGAACCCGATGACAATGCAATATGAAATATGAATTAATCCGCTAGATGGCGCAGGTGTCAAAACATTTGAAAACCCCGTATTTATGGTCGTACGTGGTTCATATTTGGAATGTGTTTTACTTATGTGGAAAGAAATTACTTCACAAAAGATTTTGCCGTTTGGTGGTGCTGTGGTCGATATAATTTAACCTTTTATTTTTTTTTTATTAAAAGCTAATAAAAGCTTGTTTTAAAAAAAGTTTTTCTTAATTACTTTTTTATGAAGAATAACGTACATACAAAAAATCCACAGTTAGCTAATAATAACGCTAGTATTTAAAGAAAAATTGCACGATACACATATGTAAATGCTACGTACAGTGTTTGCAGGTAGATACCTTTTGAGCTTTTCATTAACAACAATACATATTTCTTATCTCCTATTTTCGCTGATTTGTGTAGTGCACTCTTTCAACTAATAGATAAACATAAACAAAGGTAGATATGCGACTAGTGTCCACGGTGAGGCGTCCAAATAATTGACTTGCTTGAAAACACCAAAAAATTGCTCTCCAAGCTCTAAAATATCACCATATGAATTAGGAGTAACTATGATCGTTTGATAACGTCACAGCCTTAGTATCATTTTTACGGAAAATATTAAGGGTCGTTTTCTCGACAACTTGTTAAAGGTAACCGGTGCTTTGACTACCTGTCAAATTTCGACAAAAGCCGAAAAAGCAGACCGGACGCCAATTTCTAACAGGCAGTCGAGATAACGGCCTTAAGTATAATAGGGATATTCATCTGAAGCGATAAACTTCCGATAAACGTGATAAAATGATAAATAAACCGGTTTTCCATACAAGTTTATAATTTTATGACACTTACCGCCAGTTTATCGCTTTGGATGAATACCCCTATTTAAATTTGATTCGATAATTTATTTGAAAGTACACACATATGTACACTATAACCAAATTTTTGATTTTTGCAGACTTTTGACATTTTGTTTAAGAGGTGCGTTCATAAAATACTGTGTGCCAACTTTCAGAAATATTGTTTAGATTATTGTTGAAAAAAAAAAACGTAAACATGGACTAACTTTTCTCTTTAAGGTTGTCGTTAACTGATTAATCTAATCTAAATCTAAAGAAGAATGAAATAATACCTTTTTACACTTTTGAAATTCCTACAGACTTCCGATCAGTAAACTTTTGATCCTTAGTAAATAATACTACACAGCAATAAATTAAAGTCTTCACAGCATAACTAATACACTTAGGGTATTCACAAGATGTCGAAATCGTCCTTAAGTCTTAAAATCGTAAAATTTGTTATGTAAAATAACGGTTAAAATGCTTTTAGAGGAATTGTAACTACGCCAAAGTGTTAATAAAATTATAGAAAAATATATAATTAGCTCTTATTATAAACTACGAATCCCTAAAACCATTTTAACCGTTATTTTACATTGAAGAATTTTACGATTTTAAGACTTTACAATGCTTACGACATCTTGTGAATACCGTAACTGTATATCATTAATTACATGAGAGTTAAAACTGAAAATTAATAAACGCCTACTAACACAAAAAACTTGCGCATCCAATGCATTAATTATTGTACAATCGGGGTTAAACAACAAAGTGTCAACAAGCTAATGCAAGGCCTCGGAGCACAGAAACTGGTTGGCAAGTTATTTACTTGGAAAGGCGTTCTAAACATGACTACTTAAGTAATTAATGCTGACACAGTTTTCTAATATAAAAACGAGCAGCAAGTAACTCAGAACGAGCGTTGCAAGCATGTAGAGTTGATTTCAATCGTAAAAAAAGAAAGAACTAAAGTAAGCTTTTGAGCATTTACATACCAGGGACGAGCAGCCGGGGCAGTGAGGCAGTAAGTGGCATGAAAGGAAAAAGAAAGTTCTTGCAAGATTTTTAATTAAATTATTTAGAAGTTGAGCTTGCGCAATAACGCTTGAAGCAGAGCGACAATTAAGCAACTTGTTGAACAGCAGCCACAGATATTTGTTTCACTCCAAAAATCTTGTATTTAAATCATAGAAGTATAAGTACATGCATACATGTATGCATACATTAGGATGCCTCACGAAAAAAAGCTGCTGATGCCTCAAGCGAATTAAAAAATCTCATATTTTTTATGCTTTTAACAAAATATTATGTCTCAACTGGAAACAAATACAATTTTTTGCTGGAAACCTTTTTTACAGTAAATACACTTTGATAAACATGCATATCGTTACCTTAATATATAAAGGAACTAACTCATTTTCATTTGGAATGCAGGTTATCCAAGACCGGTCAGATAACTCCGAATCCATCTAAAAATGTAGGAAAACTAATACTACAGCATTAGATTAATGGCGTTTTCTTTTCTACCGAAAAATTTTGCCTTCTCAGTGCCCTCTTCGCACAAATACTAAGGAGAGGGCAACGAAAAGGCAACTTTTTTTGTACAAAAGAAAACGCCATAAATTTTGTGTTTAAAAATATCAGCATTTTCATGAAATTCGAAACTGGGGAACTGTAATTTTTATTAAACTTTCAAACTGTATTTGAGTTGGGGCTTTTCAGAGTTAGGGCCTTTCTATGTTAAGGTAACGATATGTATAACTAAACTTAAGAGGTATGCATTACATTTCTGAAAAACCTGTCGATATCTTCAAAATAAATACAGTTTTCGGCATTGTATGTAAAGAAAACTTGAATAATTCAGTCATATCTTGACCAATTTCCGTTTATAAAGTACCGCGGAGATAATATTTCCTTTCATTATCAATCTTGAAATACTTTCCAGCTCAATACAAGGTTATTCGTAGCCTGATCATTGTTGGAAGTATCTCTGATTATTCAGTTTTTCATTAAAAGTAGGTTAAATTAAACTAGATGCGTAGCTCTAGTTAAAGAGTTCACTCGGATATCACACAGGCCTACATATGTACATATGTACATGTCTTTAAGCCATCTTCATTTTCTGGAGAATGCAATCAGAGCATATATGACCCGTCCTATGAAAAGGTGGCTTATGACTCAAAACATGACATGACATGGTTTCGATAGTTTTTGAGACGCTCTTTCACGTGGTGAAAACTAGAAAGTCCTTTCTTTTTTGAGTCGTAAGCCACCTTTTCATAGGGTCACATATAATGAAGTTTTCATTAAGCTTTATTTGCTCTTGAAAAAGTGGTTCGGTCCCCCAGAAATTTGCGACGCTTTATCCGGAGTTCGGAGCACTCGCATTGGAAGAGCTGTGTGGATGCAAATTAGTACACCTGCCTTTTATAGCTGTTCTGGTCATTTCCTCAACTTCGTTCAAATGTTATTTTTACAGTAGTGAAGCTTTTTAAATTTGCTATCTCCTACATAAACGATATTTTCCATCCACACTAGTAGTATAGTACTATCTAATCATTGATTTATCGACAATTTTGCATAGTTAAAAAAATTATAATGTACCTCATTCAATGTTTGTGTTAATTAACATAAAATTTATTTTTGATATATATATGTATGTACATCTGTAAATAACTAAACATTCATTTTAGACACTGAAATTGATGCGGTGGTTGCCCATATTGATAAATCTTTCCATCACTTCTTCTGGCCTTACTTCAATGTAGTAGTTTATATTGAGGAGTGCCAATCCGTTCAATCATTCCTGGAGTATTGTTCTTCTGAGCCAAGTTTGGATTCGACGCTAAGCAGAGAAAGACCTTTCAGCACTCTTGGCTAGAATTATGCAAATTATACGAAGTAGAGTATTAATGTCGGAAATATATCTTTATCACAATTTCTGAGTGTCTCGATGGCAGATGCCATTTGAGTACCGGATTCAAGTTTCAGCTTCCATTGCTGCTGCCAAAGCGATAAATCCGCTCCTAGCCCAAATTTTTGTTGTGGTTCATTCCCTACCAAAACCTCACCATTGGTTTTGCCGTTCACAACTGTTTTCAGTTGAGTGTAGCCAACTAGGTTATTTGAAAAAGTCGGCGATTCGATACAAATTTTGATATTTTATTAATATATTATTTTAATGATATAATAATTCAATTAAAAAAAAAGAAAAATGGAAATCAGGTACGAATTATTTTTACCGATGAGACCGAAAATACTTGTGCCAGACAACCGATAGACAAATACATTTTCAGAGTTGAGTTGAGTTGTGTTCGACAATACCGATTTACAACTTACAGCTCAACTATATTCAAAGTTGTGAATCATAATAGGGGACTAAAATTTTTCAGGTCGTATGTTGAATACCGCGTCTTTAAGTTTGCCAAAACTTTATAGTCCTCTTCACAGCTTGGGATGGATAATTGTTTCGATGACTTTGGCGACCGCGTGTTCTGGGGTTTCTTATCTCAGCGTCCAACTTTTCAGCTAATTGTGTGGCATTTGAGAAAATTCCATGGAAGTGGTCTTCTACATGAATTCTTTGATTGCTTAGTGTTGCAATCAAAGTTGTTACAATGCCTGATGCCTTCGGTAGGTGGATTGTTTCTTTCTGCAAAACCACACTCAGCATGTCTCACAAAGCTGCACAATTTTTTCCCCTACGAAGCGATATAAAACTGTGTTATGCTTTGGTCTTGAGACTTGAGTTTCCGCTAGATTTTTTTTTGTATTGAGTGTGGGGTAGTCTTATGCACATGTGATATGTACAAACATGCACATGTATGTAAGTGCATATATTTTTAAACAGGTGTAGGTTCATACATATATATGTATGTATTTCCCAAACATTCATATATGTAATACTTCATATCAGAATCTCACGGAACGATAAACAAACTAACGGATAATCTAAATAAAATAAAAATGTAAACAAAAACTCCATAAAATTACAGCTAACGGCATGAAAAATAGCAGCAATAACAGCAACAACATAAGTAAACTATTTCAAAGGTATCTGAAACCACAACTGAAGTTCATTGCTGGTGGGCATATGTATATGCACACCATCTTCAAAAGAGGCACAACTCAAAATTTGTAATTTTTGAAATAATGCGCTAAAAAAGCTTACAGACCTTTTATTTACCTTTCAGCAAAAGCTGCAACAAAATTTTGTTGTAATTTGTTGAAAAAATCTAATGTAAAGTCTCCCTTGCTCATATGATTAACATGTGCTTAGAGGAAATAGTTTTTCGCGTTTTATGGCAAACGGGTAATTTTGAGTTGTGCCTCTTTTGAAGAGGGTGTGCGATAATATGTAACATATCAGCAGCATGTGCAAGCGTTTCTGCTGTGTGCTCCTAAGTAACTGTGCTTGTGTGTTACTCATACGCCCCTTCGTTTGTTGGCGGCTGCACAAATCAGACCATGATCAAGTGGCAGAGCAGCTACAAACATGTGTAAATATACATAATTTCTTCTATCCACATACAAGTGCATGTACATATGTTCACAAGTGCTAGAAGCTACACTTATAGTGTCCAGTTATGTAGCATTACCACTCAAAGACGCCTCAATAAATTAAATGTTATTTGCGCTATTACACGCTGATCATGCCCGATAATCGCTGGAGAGATTCCGCTACTGCCGCTAATACTGCTGCTGTATTAAGCTCCAGCAGCAACAACAGTAAAAACAAATGATTACCCCAACACCACTCACCATGGACGCCCATGTACACTCGTTTGCTGTGGAAGAAGAAAAGATCGAACGTGTTGCACATTTTGTCGTTGGCTACGGCATGTTGCTGATTTGTTCATCGCTTGTTGCAGCAACATGGGCAACAAGTGCGATGGCTGCGAACAGCCGGTCATTAATTCGCTCATCGAGTAGCTGAGCAAAGCCTGGGCACAACTGTTGGCCGTAGCTGTATAGCTAGCTGGTGGTGGTACTCGTAGTAGCAACAGCAGTTTTATTTCATTTGTTCGTTGAAGTGGCGGCGAGTGATTAATGCAACTGATCGGGTGCGCGCGTACTCAACGCAATTTGCGGCACAAATGCATCAGCGGCAATAACAACAACAGAGCAGCAGAAACAACCGTTTGCTCAAAATCTTCAGCAGAAATCTACTACCATGGACTCTTATGCACATTCATACATATACAAACATCATATAAATGTGCATATACAATATGCATACGCATGCGCTGATTTCCTACAATGCAGCCATTTGCTTTTTGTTTCTATTTTAAGTTTTTTTTTTTTTGTTGGCAAGATTTTTTTATTTATTGTTTTTTTTTGTTAATTTTTTTGCTTTTACTAATCTTTCGCAATTGTTGTTGCTTGCATTTTATATTGTTATTATACTAGCTGCTGCTGCAGTTTCATGATCGCTTTAGAGAAAATTGCGGTCACACTTCGTTGATCACATAAATACTGTTGATTAATGCAGTATTTAAACTTTTCACGTTATTAATTACCGTTAATTCGTTTTAGCCAATATATTTACCAGTAATTGAATTAAACAATTAACGCTATAAAAGCCTGAAATTGTATGCAGGCTAGTGCAAATTAAAAAATGTAATTAATTTTTTCTTTTTATAGCCATCGAAGTGTGGTGAATTTTAGGCTAAGCACTAGGGTGCCCATCGAAAATATTTTTTTTGGGAAATTTCAAGACCCTACCATCTAATTTTATTCGTTTTAATGAGAAATATTAGCCGTCATCGATTTGCCGGAAGTTAGCGAGTGGCGAAACGAACGAACTCAATGAGGTACAACCAAACTCGCTATCGTCCATCGTTGCTAGCTAACTTTGTTGTTGCTTTCACATGCAAATTTTTCGTTAAGCGACCGGAACTCAAACATAGCGAGCAGTGAAGTGGCGAATCGATGGCGGCTATTATTGCCTATTTTTATAGATTTTTTAAAGGTGCTTGAGAAGGCTAGGCGCAATGTGTATACCAAATCTGGTCGAGATCGGTCAAGTTGTTTTTGAGATGCATGATATAAGCGGGCGGAACTTTTTTGCTAACGAGCGATTGTATGTATCAGTTTTAAAAAATATTGATGAATTTTTTTGTCACACTGCTCAAAAAATCTGAAAGTCCGGTACATACACAATTAGGGTATTCACAAGATGTCGTAAGCGTCGTAATGTCTTAAAGTCGTAAAAATTTTCAATGTAAAATTATGGTTAAAATACCTTTAGAGGATTTGTAACTACGCCAAAGTGCTTTTAAACTGATAGAAAACATATAATTAGCTCTTATTATACCATACGAATCACATAAAACCATTTAACCGTTCTTTTATATTGAAAACTTTTTCGACTTTGAGACATCACGACGCTTGTGAATACCCTAAATATAAATTCTAGGCCGTATTTGAGAAAAGTTGCCTAACTTCGACAATTTTTATGCGATTTCAATAAATGAGGTATTAGTTTGCTTTTATTATTGTGGCGTAATTATATTTAGCTGGCCGCTGTGGTGTAGTGGTAAGCAGTGCGCGCTTCCGCTCCGCAGGCCTGGGTTCAAGCCCTGGCCAAAGCAACATCACAAAAAAATTTGTAGAAAAAACGTTTTTTCTTAACAGCGGTCACCCCTCGGCAGGCAATGGCAAACCTTCGAGGGTACTTCTGCCATGAAAAAGCTTCTCATAAAAATACAATCGCCGTTCGGAGTCGGCGTAAAAACTGTAGGTCCCTCCCCTTTGTGTGACAACATCAAGGCGCACGCCACAAATCGGAGGAGAAGCTCGGCCAAACACTAACATATGTGTAAGCGCCAATCTATTATTATTATTATTAATTATATTTATTTTTTAACAAGGTTATTGAGCTTTGTACCACGATTTGTTTTTTAGGAAAAACGGAAAAAACAACAGAGTCTAAGCGGTAGAAGTTATAGCTGCTATTTCGGAGATCACCACATCTCCTCATCAGACTTCTTTTTCTAGACTTCAGCAGGGATCGAACCCGCATCATTGCTATTATTATTTTCTATACATGAATTATATGGAATCATTGCATAGATTTAGGCACGCTCATCCTAAACTATTTCTTTTTGCTTTTATTATTGTGGCGTAATTATATTTATTTTTTAACAAGGTTATTGAGCTTTGTACCACGATTTGTTTTTTTAAGTTTGTTTGAAAATATAAGTAATTTTAGACAATGCTACATATTTTGAAATTATGGAAATTATCGATGGTCAAAATTTAAAAAATTAAGAGAAATATCTTTTTTTTTTACCCGATAAAAAATCCCGACAAGCCACGTTCGACAATAGATTATTATATACCATTTTAAAGGCCTATATATCCTCTTTTCAAATTACATCGATCTTTGAAATCGAATCAAAAATAGTCATTCATAATCCCATAAATCTACAAACCCGTAAATATAAATTAAATATAAATTTTTTTTAAATAGACAATAATATTTCTCATAAAAACGAGTAAAATTAGGTGGTAGGATCTTGAAATTTCCAAAAAAATACATTTTCCATGGGCACCCTACTAAGCATTTTCCAAGGAGTGTAGTTCGAACTCACAAGCTAGAGACAGTTTTCAATATTTCAAACAATGGAACTATGTTTTTGACAAATATTTATATCCAACGATAAACTTGTCGATATAACTATCAAAAGGTATACATAGATGAACTCGATTTATGAATATCTTTATGAACGGATAGATCCATCGATGTGATTTTATCTATACTTATGCATCTGCGGATTTGATTATCCATTCTTTTTGATGTGGCGGCATATTTACTGTTATCGATAGAAGGTAAGTAAAAAACTTTGCGTACCAAATATATATGCTTGAGGAGGGTCAAAACTCCTCGCTGTTTCTCTGGACGAAGGAGTTTTCCCGTGTGATTTCTTTATTATCGTTCAAATGTTGCCATTGATATATGCACATAACGCGTTCTTTCTTGAGACGATATGGTCGAAACTTTCCTTTCTAATTCGTCACTTTTGCAATTAATTATATTCTAAAAATCTGGGCTATCTCGATCATATATGCATGGCATTCAGTAAGGGAATTTTCATTTTCTATGCCTGATTGTAAAGCGTTGAGGGCGGCCTGACTGCCACAAAAGATAAATACTCGTTCATTATCTCTCTAGGTCTCTGAGCGAGATCCCGTGTGCCTATTGGATGGCAAACACTTCTTGATGCACCCGTTACTCGTTGATGTGCCTAATATATCTGAATGGCCAGAGATTTTCTTGAACTGGCTTCTTTGGGTCTTACTGCTGGAATAATGGCGCTCCGAGCAATTCGATTAAACGGAGGTAGTTTCAAGATTGTCTTTAGGGTGTATGTGGGCGTGAGACAACTTGCTTACATACTTAACCCAATCCTTCATTTAGACATCTGAAAGTAAATTCGTATACTCGTAACAAAACCATAGAGCCCATGCAGACTATAAATACGGGATTCCTAAATGTTTAGACTCCAGCGCCATCTACCGGAACATTTATTACAAACGTCTTTTCGAATATGAACAAAAAAGGCTTTCAAAATAACTTGATCCTGGCGCCACCTAGAGGGTCTATTTTTCGCAAGATTATTTCTTATTACATAGCAAATATATAATCTGAAAATAAAAAAAACCGGAACATAAATACGGGTTTTCTAAATATCTTCACTTCAGCGTCAGCTCGCAAAATTGTGAGGGTAATATACGCACTAAGTTTGAATCAAATCTGTTATATATACATACATTTTTTAAAATATCTCAACTCCAGCGCCACCTAGCAAGTCACAAAGTAAGTATGCCATCAAATTCTTTTTTGTAAATGCATCTTTTTATAAAAAATATTTTTAAAATTGGTTCAGCATTTTTTGGCCAAGGCGTTACAATTTTATATAATGAGTATAGATTATACATATCATTCAAAAAGTGGTGCAAGTGAGTTGTAACTTCTAGTTGTGCCCATATGAGTTTTCCCAGCAGTAGCTCCTCTGCTCTTAAATCTTTCCTGATAGTATGTTAACCTACAGCAACCACAGGCTCTGGTCCTATTGGACGGATAACTCTGACCTCTTTTGCAAGTATGGCGGCCTCCTCATTGCCATGTATGCCTTTATTCTCCGGGACCCACATCAGTTACTGTGTTGTGCTCTGCCTTTACCAGTGCCCTTTCTCATGATGTTTAATACGGTCTTCTGAGCAGTCTATTGTTTAATTGTGAGATAGAGTTGCAAAACTATCAATGGTACTATCGATAGTTTTTATTCTTGGAGTCTACCGAAGACTATCGGTGGTTTTTTCAAAACTATCGATAATTTTACAACTCCAGCATAAGTAAATAGCTCATTGCCATGATTTTTGATATTAAATATTTCTTATAGGTCACCCAAACACCCCAAAAAATACAATAGGGGACCCATAAAAAATCGTCAATATTAAAGAAACGTTAAATAAACAATTGGGTATTATTCTTTAAGTCTCCTGAAGACAAAAAGAGTTTTCCGATTGAAAATATTGATTTTAATGGATTCTTTACCATTTCTACGAAAAATTGTTTTTTTCATATAAAACACATCGAAATTTTTAAGGCTCTTGCAGCGACCATAAATACTATCGGATCGGAAAACGGGTTTACGCAGTTCAATGTGATCATGTAACGCAACTTTCCCGCACTATCGAAGTCGAAAAATTAATTTTTTTAGCACCACCCTAAAGTACATGTGTATGAACATACGTACAAAAATAAATATCAATTTCTCGGCAGTTAAGAAATTCTTCCTAATAACCATTTAAATACAATACTACTATCGATGGTTTGTTTTTTTTGGATACTATCGAGGACTATCAAAAGTTTTTCAAAACTATAAAAAAATATCGATGGTGGCACTATCGATAGTTTTGCAACTCTACTGTGAGCAAGTGGCGCGAGATCGAGGATTGCCTCCAGGGCTGCGGTGGAGCCAGTGCGTATGCCACCCATTATGCAGGTGCACGCCAGCCGTTAAAGCCTGGTACGTGATCCACACACTAAACAAATTTGGAAATTTTTAAGAAATTCGCATAAAGATATACTATTTCCCAACTTCGTAGCAACAATCTAACTTAAGGCGAAATATAGCTAACTTCACTTTCTTTAAACGGGGAAATAACCCAAAAAATATTTAACGCTTCAACTAACTACATAATAATCTACAATTTTCTTAGTGAGCATTTCCGATTACACCAAATGCATGAAAAAAAGCAACAACAAAAAATAAATAAAAACGTACTAACTACCTGCTCCAGCGCACTACAGCGTTAGAAATTGAGCCTCACAAAGAGTAAACGCTTTCAAAACCTTACTTATG
>JAPVRG010293642.1:9209-24232 GCA_029783565.1 Rhagoletis cerasi
GTTATAGCTGCTATTTCGGAGATCACCACATCTCCTCATCAGACTTCTTTTTCTAGACTTCAGCAGGAATCGAACCCGCGTCATCGATGTTCAAAGCCAGAAGCGCTAACCACTGAGCTGTGTACACCCCGAATATTCTGCAAATTATTTTAAAAACTAGCATGTCTTTTAGCTATCCAAAAAGGTATGATACTTAAATAGTAAGCCGTAAGCGGACTGCGGGCTCAACTAGTGGAGGGTAAAATTTCATAAGAAGGAAAAAATTGTAAAAATACGTAACTAAACTTTTTAAAATTTTTTATTCATTATAATTCGTTCTCCACATGGCCGCAATTATTCCCGATACAAATTCTCATTCTTTTCTTTAAATAACTTTTTTTTGTTTTTTTTTTTAAGTTTCGGACATCATGTCATACAACAAAATTAATCAGAAATTACCTAAATAATAATGTTCTTAAGTATCTAGGACAACTTTCCCGGTAACCCTGTATACACACATAAATACCTATAATTACATAAATTCATAGGACACTACTGCAATACATGCCTGTGTGTATGCGCTCCTTTACTCTTACACAATTATAGTTATTTATTTTTACTTTGTCGGTTTGCTGGCTGTTTTGCGGTTTCTATAAATATATTGTGTTATGTGCTATATGTATGTACATATTGCTCCTTTACATGAATAACGTCACATCTCAAACATTTTTTTTGCGTTAAGTACGCAGAAATTATCTCTTCTTTTATGTTGTGTAAAAAATTCTTAGGTGTATCGATTAACAATAGCTCATTAGAAGAATATATGCCTTAATTTTTACTATGGAAGCGTATGTAAACTGTGAAATTAAAAACCGCTTTGCTTCATTTTCATGTTTTTTGAGATGTGACATTATTCATGAAACGGAGCGATATATACACATATACATTTATATGTGGTATGGTTGTTTATTACAGCGTAAAATAATGCATTTCTAGTATGCTTGAGTGCGTGACAAATACGAACGTATGATGTGTGTATATATGCATATAAAATGTTTAGGTGTATATGTATATAAGTCGCAGTAAGTATTCATGCATGCATTGCCTTTTACTCGCGCTTGCAAATTTACCGCTTATTAAGTTAATGAGTTGGTCCTTGGCGGCTTTAGTGAAATTCTAATAAAATGCTAAAATAGGTGGAAGTTAAAAATTGTTCTTGTTTGTTTGTGTTTTATGCTCGGGCAATAAAGATGGAGAATTTTTCGCCACACATTGATAAATCTTCGATAACAATTGGGGGTAGTACTTACATACGTTCGACTAAAAAAATTTTTTTTTTCGAAATTAATAATAATAATAGATTGGCGCTTACTCAATATGTTATTGTTTGGCCGAGCTTCTCCTCAAATTTGCGGTGTGCGCCTTGACGTTGTCACACAAAGGGGGCGGACCTACAGTTTTACGCCGAATCGTCACGGCGATTGTATTTTTATGAGAAGCTGAAATACCCTCGGAGGTTTGCCATTGCCTGCCGAGGGGGGACCGCTGTTAAGAAAAAAAATGTTTCTATAATTTTTTTGCGATGTTGCTCGGACTAGGGCTTGAACCCAGGCCCCACGGAATGGTAGTGCGCACTTCTAACTACCACACCACAGCGGAATTCCCTCGCAAAAATACTTTAAACTAAGGAGTGTACGGCGAACTTTGTATGTATAATGTATATGCTTGTTCTAATAGTATATACGTATGCGTCGTCTTGTATTATGGTAAGATCCAGAAGAATCAGTCTGTTTCTCTTGCTTGCCGGTAGTTGATCTCTATAACCCCATTTCATGAGTCTAGAAAATTTAATTGATCTGCAACTGTATACAATGGGGCTATGACACAGTGGGGAAGTCTTCGATTTGTGATTTTGCTGGTACGTGCGAACACAACTCGGATGGTTGAGTTGGGTTAATCTAATTAGCAGAGCGTCATGGACAGTCGCTTTTGCCCCGACCGGTAAAGGATGAAGATCGAATCTTCAATGGGCTTATAGTGGATCTGATATGGAATAATATGCTTTTAGCGAATCTAAGAAGCGCCTGGGCCCCACTTTAATGACATCCTCCAGATTTGCAAAACAAATATTCTCCAGGCATGTCAGTCCCGTCGGACAAAAGCGTAGGACGTGATCCAGTGTTTCTTTGACTCTTGGCTTGAATGCGTATGCTGCAAGTATACAGTGGTGACCTGTCAGCAAACCAGTTAATGCCAATACGAATCACCACTGGGATTCTGACAATTGCTGCGCTAAAATTCTCTTAATAAAATACAGTGTGACCTAAAAGTATACAACAAGAAAAAGTAACAGATGCAATGTGTAATCAGCAGTGGGATTCTGACAACCGTTACGATACATTTTCATCGCAGAGGGGCCTAAAAGTATACAATATACAAAAATAATAGCTGCCATGTGCAATAGGGTGGTCCAAAATAAGTAAAGTCTGAAATTTAATGGTCTCACCCCCTAGGATTGTTTTATACCGAAAAAAGTATACCCCTGTTATTTTTATTTTAAAATCAAAATATATTTAGAGGTCGCTCATAGCGCTCAAAGTTTCCCATGTATTTCGTAGGGGGAAAACCAGACTTTTCGTAGAAATGGCATAGAATCCGTGAAAATCAAAATTTCTCAATCTGAAAACTCTGCTTCTCTTCAGAAGACTTCAGAATAATGTCCAATTGTTTATTTAAACTTTTTTTAAATTTAATTATTTTTTAAGGGTCTCCGAAATATACCAAACAAAATCAAAAATTCAAAAATAAGCGTTAAAAAGTATTTCTTACTACTTTCTCAACATTCAAAAAAATTTTAAATAAAAATTGGGCGTTATTCTCTGAAGTCTTTTGAAACGCAGTAAAGTTTTCAGATTGAAAAATTTTGATTTTTGTGGATTTGTACGAAGTCTTTTTTTCCACGTAAAAATCACATGGGAAATGTTGAGCGCTTTGAGCGACCTATAAATATATTTTTGTTTTAAAATAAAAAACAGGGGTATAATTCTTTTCGGTATAGAACACTCCTAGGGGGTGAGAGCATTAAATTTCTTGCTTTACTTTTCTCTCCCATACACTTTTGGACCACCCTAATGTGCAATCAGCTAAATCTGGCAGTACGATGGACATATGACTAGATGTCGCATGTTGTTAAGCGCGCCTACTATTCTTTTAGAAATTTTTAGCGACCAAAATTAGCGATAGCGATTTTCAGTATTATTCGTGGTTAGTCCATATATTGCCTCCTTAGGATAGGATAGGATAGGATAGGTTAGGTTATGCTGGATGGCCATAAGGGGTCTCACATAGACGAATATAACGTCCATAGCGTTGCCAGCAGCAAGCGATAAAACATTGCATAACATCGTTAACTAGCGAAAATATTTGAATGCACATTTATGGACGAAGCTTACACGCCCAAAAGACGTAGACGAGATGAGAAAAGCAATAATGCAGATGGAGAGTGAGAAGACCTTGGAGTGGATGTAATAACTGCTGAGCTGCGCAACCTAAATGAAAGTATGTAAATATGTATATCATGGAGCTTACGCCAATGACCGCGGAACTCAAAATCGCATGGATGGCCTTATCGATGATATTGTGCGCGTCACTGAATGCTTTTATCAACGTGTTTTCAGAGCTGGCAAATCGATCATTGCATACATTTTAACAATGCGTCAAGTCCTGGGAAAACTCTAAATAAATAAGTCGGCGCATATCATCATTTCGTCCATTGCACTGACGCTTTTTATAGCACGAACAGAAGCTGTTTCTCCGATTCCATGACAAAATTCGTCATTCGCGGCTAACTAGAACGACGTTAAGCAGCTTCTATATGAATGCGAACAGAATACTTCATTGATCTTTCTGACCAATACTGACATAAGCGAAATATCGTTGCTTCACACTCAAATTCCTGGTACGCCACCGACCTCTTCAACAAATTGGGGTCGTTCACATGACGTGGAGTATATTTCACCGTTCCTCCGGCAACGAAACATGAGCCGGTTTTCATGTACCTACCCTCAGAGTATCGTTTTGCTATAATGTAAGCCTCTACTTTTCAACTAAAAACTCAATTTTTAAATTCTTTTTTGTTGTGTTTTAATTTTTTTTATTGGTTTTTCATAGTTTTTCTTCATTTTACTTTTTAAATAACTAGTTTAATATTTCTTGTTGTTGTTCTGATTTCGTATTTTAATTTTTTTACATATTTGTTGTTGTGTTTTATTTTATTTATTAAATATAATAACTAAATTTCATAAATATATAATAATAATAGTAATGATTTTTTCATCATATTTTTTTATATTTTTGTTACATTAGTTTTTCATTTTAAAAAATTCATGATTTTTTTAAAGTGTGTGTATGTGTTGTATTTTTCATAGGAGTAATAAACGAGTTTGCGCCGACTTTATGCGCGCACACACAAACACACGCGTGCGTGAAAAAGGAGTACACAGAGTACGACGCACTCAAAATATGCGCGGGCGCTGTGTGTGCGTTTCGGCATTTTTTTAAGTATATGATTTTCAGTTTAAGTGTGTGTGTGTGTGTTGAAGTATGTGTGTTGACTTGAAAAACTTTAGTTATCGAAAATTGTTTTAATTTCTTTCCCAATTCTTTTTTTGTTTTGTTTTATTTTGCTTTGTTTCACTTAGTGATTATTTAATAAAAAGTAGTTGCATAAATTTCTCATTTATTGTAATAGTAATAATTATTATTTAAAAATTGTATTAAAAACAAACAAAATAGGCAAAAATCTTGCTTCAAAAAAAAAAAAGAGTGAATAAACATTTGGCCCGCCGCTTGCGCGCTAGCAGGCTTTATCACAAAAATAAACATAATGTTATAAAAAATTGTTTAAAAATTATAATATATGTATGTATAGTAAACAACAAACAGAATATAAAAATATCATAAAATTGGATACTTATTATTTAGCAATACAATTACAAATAAACGTGTGTGCAAACATAATGGTTTCTAATGTACAACAGAACTCTCGCTTCGTTAGTAAATGTCCGGGTAGGCAGGAAATTCGTTGATTTTATCACCTGAATTGAATTGGAAATTATTCTTGTACGACTACACTGTAAAAAACAAATGCTTAAGCGAATACTTTAAAAATTACCACAAAAGAAGTACAATACAAATATTTTCAAAAAGTAAAAATGAAAAAGTCAAAAATAATACATACAAGCACGTTCAACACCACGTGTTCCTTGCGCGCACCTACAAATATACATACAATTAAAAAATGCTAAAATTTCGTACTTTGCTAGTGGGAAAAGAGAATTTCTTTTTCTTTCAAGTTTCAGTGTTTCTGTTTATGTTTTTATTTTAGTTAAAGAACTGTTTCTTTTTCGCTTTTATTTGCTACGCGCTTTCATCACAACTGTTGGTTTTTATTTTTGTATTGTTTCCTATTTACTGTTATTTGTTAATACAATATATTTTATATGCTTGAAAAATTTTCTTCTCTCGCCTCTTTCGTATGCAATTATGTAAGTATGTATGTATATGTAGGAAAAATGTTAGGTATATAATAATTCTTAAAAAAATGAGTGTGTGGCTTAGAAATTAGTTTAGGTGTGGGTGGACAAACGAAATACATACATATTTTTTATTCGTCTTACATTTCTACAAGTATGTATGTATGTACTATGTGTATATTTTTCTCATTCACTTTCTATCAATTAACAATTCAATTGATTAACTCACTATTTATGTATGTATGTGTGTATGTATATTTGACTTACAATATAATTACAATCCCATTTTTTCGCTATGTGTTGCTGTTTAGTTTTTTTCTTTGCTTATTTAAATATTTTAAGTTTTTTGTTTTCTCTTTTGAAAAAGTCTACTACATATTAAAACTTTTATATTTTCTTACGCGTTTTCATTTCCCTTAACGCAACGCTCTCTTTCAGTGCCGCCACGCTTGCATGCGCGCTCTTTTACCTACTCACATTTTTGACATATGCATTCTCTTTATCGTTGGTTTACAACAAAACGTCACTTGCGTTTTTCTGATTTTTTATTTAGTTATCAATGTCGGTAAACTTTATACTTTGAATTATTTTCTCTTAATAAAAATTCAGCATTTTTCCCAACTATCGTTCAACGTATATTCTTCAATCTCTTAAAAGAACTTGCACCAAGCATCAGCGCATATCTCGCTTGCTTTGATTGCTCAAAGGGTACACTTCGCTTGCTGGGAACGCAGAGTTGATGTGTGAGTATATGTATCTCGCTTGCTTTTGCTTGTTTCTCTCCAGTGATATTTTGCGCACTGTCGCTTGTTGTCACGCTGCACATAACTTGCCTGTCCTTCGACGCGCATACTTCGCTTTGTTATGCTCTTTTTCAATTAATCAAATTTAGCGATTTTGGTTTGCATATCGTGCGTGCTACGCTGGACTCAACTCATCCGCACTTACATCACTGCATATCTTGCTGAGCACAAAGTAATGTGCTTGTGCGCTGCTCTGAGCATCTTTTGCTCTATTAATTTGCTCATATTCTACTATCATTCGAAATACCCCGTTGCCTCGAACTAAGTTAGTAAAGTTCAAATTATTTAATTTCCCACTTGCAGCGCTTTTTTCGCTCTTTAACGCTTCTTCTCTTTACCAGCTTTCGTATTCTTTATTAGTATTTAAATATATAATTATTTTAATATTTTTTTCGAATAAAACTTTAAGGCAAATAAAAGTTTCGTTTTAGTTTACATTACAATCGCGTTTATCTTCGTTCTCTTCTTGATTTTTTCCATCACGGCGCGTAGGATAAAAAACATTCTGGCTTTTTTTCTCACAGAAATTAAAAAAAAAAAAGAATGAAAAGGTGAAAATATTTCGCGCTATTTGCTATTTTCTCTCGCATGACTTACACTTTGTTTCCATGCTCTTAAATGGTTTCCCTCTTTTATTTGTTCTACTGAATTGTTTTTTTTTTTACTCAAAAAAGGAAGTGTTTATTGCATTTGTATGAGTGTGTTTGTGTGAGTTTTATTCTGCTGCACATTTGTTGTATTTTATTTATTTATTTTTGCTCAATACTCAAAGGAACATATTTGTAGACATTCTTCTCTTGCGTGGCGCCTAAAATGCGTGCGCACCGCACTTTCTTTTTCGCACTCTTCTATTTTGTTTGCTTAATCATAAAAATCTTAAAAAAATGTACCTACGCCATTATTCGTTCATATTTTCTTGTTGTTAAACTTTTTTTTCGCGCTCAATTTAAGTGCCTCAACAATTCTTTTTTATTGAATTGTTTGCTGCAGATTCGCTCTTACTCTCTTCATATCACTACTCTCTTTCTACACTTCCGTTCTTTACAACTATTCTGATTTTCTTCTCTTAAAAACTAAGTTTAGAACATGTTTTTTTTTATATTTGTAATATATATTTTTAAGTTTTATTTTTTGTTGTTGTTCATAGTGTTGTTTTTTTATAAAACTCTTTTCAAAATTTTTAAAGTTTTCGAGTTAATTATTTTTTATGCTATTTTCTATTTTAATTGTTCACGCTATTTTATCATAATAATATTAAAAATTAATAGTAACTGTTAAAATGTGTTTTTGTTGTCGTGTTGTTGCATATTTTTAATAATTTTATTTTTGTGTATTTTTTTGTTAAGTGTATATTCGTAAATTATCTTAGTCTACCACACCGTTTTTCTGTCTTACTAAATCCTTGCCCTATTCGCCACTAATTATTGTGTACGGCCTAGTACCGTTAACTTGCTTAACTAACTGTTTCACAATTATTATTAGGTTTGCTGGTATTTTTTTTCTCAGTGTATATGTAACTCTAGTGTAGTTTTGAAAAAAATCTCTGCACCACTAAGTAAAACGTTTAACATTTTTGTAGTTAGTTTGGGTATTGAAATATTTTGTTTTGTTAAGTTTTTTGTTCTTTTCACTAAGTTGTTTAAATTACTGTCTACTCCAAACACTTTTATACTCTTCCTATTAATCCCGATAATTTTTGTTACTAGTTTTTTAATAACATTTTATGCGTTTAGCATCTATTTTCATATTTATTTTATTATTTCTTTAAGTTGATATTATTTTTGATTAGTTTTATCTTACATTCCCTCCTTATTTTTTATAAATTTATTATTTTTATTCAAAACCAATGTTTTATACTATGTTATTATTTTTATATCTTCTTTTTCGTTTGTAATCTCGAATTCATTTGATTTTCCTTCGCATGCATAAAAATTTAAGGTCTGTTTATAATGGACGGAAACTCATGTAGGCATTTTCTTCTTATTTAACTTGTAGTTGTAGTTGTAATTGTTGTTGTTTTGACTAAACGTTACTTGTCATGCGTTTGTTTACTTTTGTTTGCTGGGTTATGTTCTGTATAAATTGTAAGCAATCATAGTTCTTTAGCTTTCATCGTAGTTGTTGTTGTTTTATTATAAAGTAGTGTATAGCGTAGATTGTAGAATAGGGTGTAGAGTTTAGAGTAGAGTAGTACGAGTAAGGTAATTCATCAAAAAGGTTGTAAGGTTTTAAAATGTTGTCTTAATTTACGAAACATTCGTTTATAACTGTATATTTGTGGTAGTAGGTAAGTGTATATAAAAAAGTATTGTTTGTTATATTTTTTTTATTAAATATGCAGTAGTGTATGAAGAGGAAAGCTCTCGTAGAGCTTTTTGAGTGTTTTAGAGTTGCAGGTGTGTTTCTGTTTTTGGTTTAAGAAGGGACTGGTGTTCTAGAGGCGCGTTCTTACATAAGTTGTGATTCTTTTGGGACAATGTGTAAAAAAAAGAATCAGAGAAAAGGGCACAGTATTTAATATTAGAAAAAACAAAACTAGAAAAAATTTTGATTGAAAAAAGCTAGGCATTGAAAGTAGGTATTCAGTGAAACGTGGGATTATATAGGCAGATAATATGTGTATATTGTTGGGAAGTGTTATCGATCATGCTTCTGGAAGTCTATCAGTATCTTATGTTTTGTTTTCAACGCTTTTTATGTTTTTTTGAGCTTTCAGAGCTATTTAAGCTTTCTTACCTTTGCAAGCTTTCTGAACGCTTAAGCTTTCGAAGCCTTTTAAGGCTTTCCGAGAAATTTAAGCTTTCCATACATTGTTTACAAACGGTCATAATGTAAAAGCTCTCTTTGGCCAACACTACGTCACTACACGATGAAGATATGGTCGCATATTGTTCACTGTATATCAACAGCGTTTGCATGAGACAACTTCTTATATGGCAAATGATAATTTGGTATAACAAAGAGTGGATATGGCTGAGCTTATGGCTATTTCCGCCAAAAACTTACTAGCGGTACGAACTCTATTTCGAATATGTTAAACGCTGTCACTATAAAGGTGATAACTTAGACAGCTGATTCATTTTAAATATATTTTACATAACACAAATATTCTCAGAGATCTCTGCATGCCTACGCAAGCAACTGAAGCAGTGCGGTTATCCACTGTTAACATAACATTTTCTGATAAATGAGAGCAAATTTTAGTTGTGGGAAAGTTGGAGAGTTTGTTGGGAAAATAAACGTACGCAGAATACTAGTTGACAAACTGAGAGTAAGCAAAGCAGCTGAGTCGATTTTTTTTGAAAAAAAAAATTAAAAAAATAAGAACAAAATCTGCAAAAAGAGCAGCTAACGTGAAAATAAAATAAGATCAGAATTTAAATACTTACATATGTAGCTAAATTTAAAACTTGTTTGCCTTTTAGGCTAAAATTGGAAATCGGAAAATAACAAACACAAAAAATTTGTATTTTCAGAAATTTCCGTAGATTATAACCAGCCCTTAAATAAATACGATGTCTATATATTTATACAATATATGCTATAAGTATGTATATGTAAATAAATATATATACCATTTAGTTTATGTATGCACATTTCAATGTAGAGTACTCGAGTTTTACGAGTAAATATTTTACCCCAAAGTGGGTAAATAATTAATTCTTTTTTTCCATACTATTATATGCAAAATTATTTAAGATTTAGAATTTATTATAGTTATTTATGGGTGTTTATATGATAATTATTGATTTTATTTTTTTGGTGATTCAATTTTTTTTTTAATCTTATATTAATTATTTACTACATTTTCCCTTTTCGTATTTTCGGTATACCAAATAAACTAAGAGTACCAGTAACTTTTTCGTGTGTATGTATGTATGTATGTGTGTATTCGAATTTTAAATTAACTTTTTTGTTTTTTTTTTGCATATTTTACAAACATTGATTAATTTTTGTTTTAAAAGATCACATTTTTAATTTGTCATTAATAAATATAATATCTGTTTTTTACAAATATTTTTTAATTTTGCTTTAAATTTCATTGCATTTTTTCGCAATAATTTAAGTTGTTGTTTTCAAAGTCTGTTTATTGTATATTTACATAAGTATTCATATTTATAGTTTTAGTTGTGTATTGGTGTAGCTAGTGTTTTTACTTTAATTTTTATAGGAGCCTATCATATAAATTTAAAATTAAATAAATAAAAATAAAAAATATAAAAAATAAAATAAACTATAATAAAATAAAATATGAAATAATAAAAAAATTAAAAATATCATAAAATTTAGTAAGGAAAAGAAAATAATTAAAAATAAAATGAAATTGATAGAAAATAAAGACAGATAAACAAATGATATCAAAATAGTGAGATAAATTGAAGACAAAAATTAAATTTAGGTGAAAAAATTTGACGAAATTAAAAAAATAAATATAAAAGTAGTAAAATAAATAAGTAATATAAATTAAAAAAAAACTTAAAAAATGTGAAGTGAAATTTGTTTCATGAAATATATTCGCCATTTCTGCCCACTGTGCGTTTAAACAAAAGAGTGAATACTAGTGTCATAATTACACATATACATACATTATTTTTTTTTTAATTATTTGCAAATATAGGAAGATTTGATTTCTGTGTTTTTATTAAACCATACACTCTTTTTACACGTAGTCGCTGTTTTTTTTTTGTTTAACATAGAAAAAGTATTCGTAGCTACACTTAAGCTGTACTAAAATTTAATCCATCAATCAAAAAAAAAATACCTTGTCAATTAAGTTCGATTTTTGTTCTAATGCAATTTTCAACATTTCTGATGTACATACATACATACGTATGTACATATGTTTCAAACACTGTAAAACCTAAAAAAAATTTAAATTTTTAATTTAATCTTTTGCATTAAATTATCTCGTCGATCTATATTATTTACCAAAACATTTGTGTTTGGTCTTATAATTTGTAAAAAAGAATTTTTTATTTTGTTTTTTACTTTTGCTTTTATTGCTTCCTAAAATTTACTAGTCGATTTTTTTCTTCCTCAGTGTATTTAGTTTGTATGTTTCCCTCACAATTTTTAAAATTTTTTTTTATTAAATAGTAGCGCTATTGCTGTTATTGTTGTTTTGTGTTTTATATTTTTCTAGTAATAAATCGTTGTTGCAAAAATAGGACGTGACTGTACTTGGTTGCTTGTCTGCTTCATATTGTTGTTGCTGATTTTTTTTGGTTGCTCTCCTTTTTTCTGACTATTTTTGTTCGTTTTCTATTAACATTAACCCTTAGTTGAACAAATTAATTTTAGACTTAAACTTTTTTTAATTTGCTACCACAGTGACGACTTTCTAGGCCGTTAATGTTGGTGTTGTGTGAATTTTTTGCTGCTTAGTATAATTTTTTTATTTACAGTTTGAAAAGTGATTTTTGTTAGCTTGCATTTTACGTAGTTGTGTGTTCAATATATTCGACGTCTTTGTGTTGTCCTTAGTTGTGGCATGGCTTCTTTGAATCTATTTTGGTTTAATTAACTTTTTTTGTTCTGAAATGTGGAACACTAGAGTTAAAATTTTGTAACTAGTTTTATATTTTTTCACGTTTTTAATTTTTTTACTATTTAACTCTTCAAAACTACACTCGATAAATTTCCTAGAGCTCTGGCGTCTCTTTCAGCAGTACAACTCGCAGTTGCTGTTCGAGCAAATGCGCGCGATCTGTTTATTTTCGCTACATTCAGGAATACTGCAACTACAGATTTTGCCAGCATCCCCCTCCTGCTGTCCTCTTCGCTTTGATATCGACTTTGAAAAACTTCTGAAAACTACTACAACTACACTAAGTTTTTCGTTCCAAAATTTTGTAATCTATTTTCGAGTATTTAGTGATTTTTATTTAAGTTTTTTTAAATTTCTTTATGTCATTTAATTATTTTCATTTATTTTTCATTATTCAGTTATTTTTTTAATAAGTTATCAGTTTTTATCTTATTGAACTTTTCACTCTTAAGCCTACAACCTTTTATGTACACATTATTTATTAATATTGTTCATGGTTTTTGTTTTTTTTTTTTACCTTTTTAATATACATACATACGTTGTATGTACGAATAAATACTCAAAACTAATTTTCAAATACATTTTTTAATTAATTCTTGTTTTCTATTTATTCAAGTCTTAGAAACTTTAAAAAAATTATACGTTATAATTTATTATTTTATACACTCCTTGCTTTTATTTTTGATAGCTTAGATTTTCACTAAATTTTTCATTCACTGCTACCTCTTGTATGTTAGTAGTTGCTATTATTATTTTTTATTTTAGGTCAGCTTTTTAAATATTCTTGTAAATAGCTCATCAACCTTTAATTGTTGCCTTAATTATTGTGATAAGTTGAAAGTGATTGGTGTAGGGTGTGTAAATGTGTCACTTTGTGAGATTGAGAGTATGAAAAATTGGCTTAAGATTATGAAATAAAAAAAAGAATAATTGAAAAGAAATCTACGAATAATAATCAAATGAAGTTATAAACTAACAGCAATCGAATCGAAAAAAAACAAAAAATAGTTAACGGCTCACAAAGCGATTTAAAACATAACAAAAATTAAGGTTCTCTATAATCTTTCAGCTCAAACCGCTGCTATACAACAGGTATTGGTGTACATACATATTTAGTATATACTTGCGTTATTTTAAAAATAATAGGCCACTTTTAGCAAATCTCGTCTTTCCTCCCACTCGCACTCAATTCGGATTTTCTTCTACATTTACATAGCTCACAGTTGCTCCGCATGTTTAGTCTCACTCACGCTAATCCTTACAATCTAATTCATCTCTCCCTCTCTACCGGAGCTCTTCTTTAAACTTCTCTGTTTCGCGCTCTCTCTCTCTTCCTTTACTGTCAGCGGCGCTTCTCACTTTGTGTTTATATAGGCGCTTTTAATTTCTCATAATGTGCTCTCTAGAGTCTAGTTATGCCGGATTCTGAGTTGCATAAAATTCAAAGGGATCTTACGTAAATATCTGTAGGTGTCCACTGCCTGCCAGAATACAATTTTGATCTTGAACAGAGGTGGGCACTACAACAAACAAACGTGAGCTAAGAGTGAGAATGGATTAGTGTGCCTAATTGATTTTGCTTGCTGTCGCGTTCTTTTCGTTACGCTCTCGCTTGTATACGTACACGAGATGCTTACGCTCTTTTAGTACCTGGTAGATCTCTGCCCATGCCTGATAATGAACAATTCAATATTCGTCTTATCGAATTTTCTAAATGCCATTCCACGAGGTTGCAGAAGGTCTCTTTTCTAGCCGTTTGTCTCCTAATTTCGTGCAGTTATAATCAACGAGAGCTTTTGTTCTTTTCGCTCTTTTGTTCGTTCCACCTTATTTATTTAGTCTTTTATTTTTGATTAAGAATAGGTATGATTTGAGTTTGATAAGGAAGGATAGGATAGGATAGGATAAGGAAAATAGTTTGTTGTTCATGACGAAAATATCCCGAGCTAACAGCCGCCTATAAAATCTCAAATATAATGTAGATCATCTGATGAAAGCTTGCTAAAATAAAGTCTGTCGGTGTGTATGGGGCTTATGACAGATTTCTTCCAAGATAATTTCTTATCAAAAATTTTGGCTCAATAATTTTTTCACCAATAAGACTCGTCAATCCGTTAAGTTTTGTTTGGTTATATTAGCTCATTTTATTTTTATAAAAATCTAGATGAGTTATTTAGTCTAAACTTCTTTTAACTATAAATTCATAAGCAATCCACGAAACTTATTTACTGAGGGATCTCGATGACCTAAGTATCTTTCAGAATCTGCAATCCAATCTGCGAGTTGTGAACTATGAACTATGAGCCAAATTAAAATGTAAAAAAAAAATATGAGTGAATAAAGAATAAAAAAATTATTGCTAATAATGAGTATTTACCTAATATTATTTATGATCTCTTCGCTTGTATTCACTTGCAAAAATTATAACTATGTAAGTACTACATTTTACACATTTACACAGGAGGACAAGTAGCTATGCCTTACTGCGTACTAATTACACTTGCAATCAATGGTTGATATCGATGCTTGTTACTCAGTATGCTTTTATACAATAAAATCAAACAAAATTTTTTTCAAATAACAAAATAAAACAAGAAAATTTAAATACTTAACAGAATGAGTACCTAAAACTAAAAATCAAAACCGCTTCCGATTCGCCGCGCGGCTGGCAGCGAGTTTACTTAGTTGCGCGAGCGCCTTCAGTTACATGCATATATTCATACAAGTGTTCATAAAGTGCTTACTGCTACTGTATAACTTATTCGAGTGTAAATTGTAAATGTTGCTATCAACTTACGTCGCACGCCCGTGCAGTAGTGATTGTATGCCATTCGCAAATAACATCCCAAGTCGCGCGATTCCGTTGTAATGCAGCGCGCTTCGCTTCCGCTAGATATCTACTTATGCGCTTAAGCGCTCCCATTGCTGCCAATGATAACAATGTGTTGCTGTGGCTGCTGCTGTTGCTGATGCCACTGGTATTGTAATGCTTTCTGTTGTTGCTGCCACAAGTGCTGATATTGCAACTGCTGCTGCTGGTAGATGTTGTTGCTGTTTCGGTTGCTACCGCTGCTGTATCCGTTTATTTGCGCATTTCATATGCAACCACCTGCTGCCGTCGCTGCAGCGGCAGCTGTTGTTGTTGCTACCGCTAGTTGG
>JAPVRG010293647.1:11319-23314 GCA_029783565.1 Rhagoletis cerasi
ATGCGTATCAATACCCATTCTATAGAGAGCTTTAAAAAGCTTATCCTGCGTGAAATGTTTTGGTCGTGCCTATATTAAACTAAAAGTCTTATGTAATTGAAAGCTTCTTTTCCACAGATAGAAATTGCGTTGGATTCTCGTCAGCCTTCAGCTGTAAAGCAGGTTTTTGAGCTGCTCTCTCGCTGTTCTATGGTGCTACAGCATGTGAAGTTTTGGGAAGTATTTATTTAACATGACATGACATGGTTTCGATAGTTTTTGAGACACTCTTTCACGTGGTGAAAACTAGAAAGTCCTTTCTTGAGTCATAAGCCACCTTTTTATAGGCCGGGTCACAAATCGATTTAATGTTCAAAACATGGCCACCAATACATATGTAGTATGTAGTTTCAGAAATCATCTCATGAATTATTATTTTTTTTTCGAAAGCTTGTGAGACAAACGCTGATCTAAAATGCGTTTTGCGAAGATGGCAGTTTTTTTGGAAACCAGCGCTTTAAAACAAAAAAAGTACACGAAAACCAAAATATAATAACTTATCTTATAGAAAAGAAGAACAAAAATGTGGCAAATTTTTTAGATTTTTCAAATAGTACACAAGAAATTCTCCCGGAAAAATTCCGAACGATACCGAAAAAATTTCGATTCGAAATTTATTAAAAAACCACGCAGCATTTCAATATCTCGCTTTTTATGTTCAATTTAAGAGCGAAAATATATATCAAAAATAAAAACAAAGATAGCCAATAGTACTTGATTGAGAAAAACATATTGTGACGAGTAATGCGAAGCGCGAATAAGAGATCAAAGCGGAAAACGAAAAAATGACAGAAGCTTCCATGAAGAGTGTTGGTATTTCCTATGTCTAGAATTTTAAGGGGTTGCATGGAAGGTGCGCAGTTATAAATATAACGACGTTGCAACCGTGCACGGTCAGTTGTCAAGATGAAGAGTGCAACAAGTGTTGTGAATTATTTGACGTACAATAAAGTTAGTTGTGCAATAACTGAATATTTTATTTAAAAATCCCGTGATAAAGAGACCGTTGAGAAAATAAGCGAGAAACGTAACCACATTCTTTTTGAAATCAAAATATAAAGATAACTTTAATTTTCACTCCATGATTTAAAGTAAATGTTAACTAATTGTAATTCCTCTCAGTGTACATACACAAAGCTCGAGAATTAGTTGCAGATACTCCATCATCTAAACGAAATGAAGTTAAGCCCAACATCCAAGTTGAGCGACAAACAAACCGATAAGATTACTACAATGAGGCGCTACAACAACAACAAATGAAAGGGGCATAAAGAAAGGACATGCCAAAAAGGTCGAACCCAAAATAAGTCAAGAAACAACAACAACAACTACCTTCTGCGAGTGCCAGAGTAGCTAGCACAGATAAAATGAAAGAAAAATATTGGCTAAAAGCAATGAGTTGGGCGATACTACAGTGGTAGCAGAAGAGTAACGAGTGAATCGAACGCATCTACCATTTACTCGCGCATACATGTACATTTAACGAATGCAGAGAAAAATCAGCGAACACTAAACAACGAGTAGCGAATATCAGATGAGATTGAATGCTGGGCTGGTGATGCTGCTGCTGCTGCAATAGCAACGATTAAGCTGAGATGATGACTTGTAAGGAGAGGAGAATAAGCATTCACGTACACTCGCATATTGAAAGCCAATTCAGATAGCTTTAGATTGGAAATGAAAATTTGCTTTGCGTACAGAATGGAACAAAACAGAGTTGACGTTTAAAAGAGTTAGTATTTTGTTATGCATTCTCCTTTCGATTATACTTTATAACTTTTTTGACTGCCATCAGAGTTTGGTAGACTGCTCACAGTCGAATGTAAAAAAAAATGCATTGCATTGCACACAAATACAGAGGCAAATGCTCAATCTCAGCGGTATTCATTTTATTGACACTTGCTGGCTGCTCCTAAGTAATTGTTTGTAGTTGTGTATGTGCTGACCTATGTATGTATGTGTAAATTGAATGCGTATGTCGATATTGTATACTTGTACATCTACCTTTGTATGCATGCATGTATACATTCCCAAGAGTGCATTTGCAGCAACAGCGCCATGGCAACAATGCAACAATGCAACAATGCTGTGTTGTGCAGCTCTCAGCTGGAACTATTTTTCGGCCAGTAAAATTATCTATGTGCTGTGCGCCACCATTCTACCCACCAAGTAAAACTAAATTGGCAGTTGGCATCAGTGGCGGCGCGCGCATTCCGATTTTAAATTGGAAAATCAATGAGCCATGAAAATGAAGTAAGATTTTATGGTTTTAGGAATTCTGCTATTTGATGTAACAATTTTATAGGTTACAAATGAATAGTTTACAAATGAATTGCGCTTTCATGGTGTGGAGAAGTAGTTGTTTAAGTAGTATGTAGTATGTATAGGTATTGTGTACATAACCCAGACACTTAAAATATAAAAACTAGTTAACTTGTGTAGCGTTAAAATGCCAACAGCATTGGTCAAGAAATTGCACACAATAGGAGAAATTTCAATGGTTGACAGCTTAATTTAAAATACTTTTAAATAAAAGCTTTCTTAAAACGCTTTCCGTTGACACCAATTTTGAAATATTTTACACAACTTGTGTATAATTTATTTAATTTTGACTTTTCAAACAGGTGGCAATACTCCTTAAAAATATATTTAAACTGAAACCTATGTACTTCAATCTCTTTCGTTTGACACCCATATTGCGATACATATTTCAATTAACTTATGAATTAATTTGAATTTAACTTTTCCAACCGGTGGCAACCCTTTTTCCCGAAGACGATCCGTGCGCCAAATTTTTGCTAAATCCGTTCTGACGTTTCTGATCTCGCGTGGTGTAGGTTCATCAAATTTCAAATCATCCTTTACCGCTTAAAAAAAATTCTAACCTCAAACAATAAAACCTTCTTGCACATCTAAAGGCCAAGCCCCTAATTTGACACATCATTTTTGAAATTCGAAAGAATGGTACAGATCTGCTAACCTTCACAAAAAATGTCTTCGCATATTATATATATACATTGTTAGATATATATGTTTTTTCGAATAGGGGGCAACCGCAATCATAAATATTTTCAAATTAAAGCTTTACTAAAACTATTTCTTTTGCCACTCATATTTTAATATTTCATATGACTTGTGTATAATTTAACTAAATGATTAATTAAGTTTAATTTGGTTTTTGAAACAGGTGGCAACCCTCCTACATGTAGCTTGGAAAGAAATATTTTTTAAACCTATTTTAATTGGTGCCCATCTTTCAATAATTCATTTAATTTATTAAATACTTTGAATTTAAATTTTTAAACAGGTGGCAACCCTCTTCCAATACCTCACAATTATTCTTAATGTTCAAACTGAACTGAACTGAACGCTATTTCATTTGATACCCATATTTTATTACTTCATAGTATAACGTGTGTATAATGTAATTTAAATGGACTTATCAAACAGGTGGCCTCCTCAAAATACGTTCGAGCTACAATGTCTTTCGTCTGACTCTCGTACATATTTCATTTACCTAATTCATTTAATTCAAACTTAATTTGATTTTTTAAACATCTGGCAACCCTCCTACATGTAGTTAAGAAATAAAACCTTTTCAAACCCATTTGGTAATTGATTTAGCTTTCTAAATAATTTAAATAAAATTTTTCAAAAGGTGGCAACTCTTTTCAAAAAATAAAAACGGTTTGCATATCTACAGACTAAAGATTACATTCAGCGGAATTCAGAGGAAGAAGCTGCAGTTGGCACAAAGGGTGCAACGAGATCCTGCTAACTAAGTAGTTTCTGCAACACTAGTTCTTTTTATGGAAAATTCAGCTGCTACCAGCGCAATCAGATTGCGGGCTTTAGGTGTTTTGGAAGGTATCATCCCAGATGGACTCTCATCTCTCTCTCAGCCCACCAACTATATTATACCAAAGATCTAAAATAACCACCCACCAATGACCCACATAAAATCAAAACTCTGTTAAGAGCGACCAAGGAAAATGCCTATGAAATCACGACTGTCTGCACAAACACTGTCCCACTGACTTGTGGGTGTACATGCGGATGAGGTCGGCATACCAATTAACAGGTTCTGGATCCAGTCTCGAAGGAGATTTCAGAGTATAGCCGTCTCTTTCTCAAAACCGCAGAATGCACCCTAGACCGTATCGAAAAAAAAGTTCGCCGTACACACCCTCATATGAAGTTTTTTTGAAAAGCATTTAAAAAAATTATAAAATTTTTTTTTTTGGACAACCCTAGCGGTCGCCCAATTAAATTTTTCTTCATATCTTCGGAATTTATAGGTGGATTTTAAAGTGTGATACACCAATGTTTTTGTAGCGAGGAGTTCTACGGAAGTTCATTGACCTCAGGTGCTCCATAAAGAAAAAACAAAAAAAAGCAACAAAAAAGTTGGTTTTTTTTTAGTATGGTTTTCCAACACAAATAAAATGGGGTTTGTTTCGGCGAAAGATTGATGATTTTTGACGGTCTTTAATTTACTGTCATTAGGGCGGAACATTAGGGTGGTAGCAACTGACATCTGCTGGGTAAGTACCACAATGGAGCACATGAGCTCAATGAACTTCCGTTGGAAAACCCCCCTCCTCGAGACAAAAAAAAAAATAATGTATCACACTTTAAAATCCGAATATAAATGCCGAAGATACGAAGAATAATGCAATTGGGCGACCGCTAGGGGTTTCCAAAAAAAAAAGTTTATTATTTTTTAAATGTTTTTCAAAAACACTTCATATGAAGGGGTGCACGGTGAACTTTTTTTTATTTCGCCTGTAAGGCGAGACGCTCTAATGCACCCGTTATCTATGGATTCTTTAATTTTCCATCTAGGTGGGAGAAAATGAACAAAATATAGACTCTCAGCCTCATATTTCAGCGCTCATCTTTCGCCCCCTCCCCCAGCGCAAATTCCATTTAGACCGTCACTGTATGTGGTCATTACTATGAGCAACAACAATTTCTTCGCTGACTTTTTGACTACAACACTTAGGCTTACTATCCCTAACAACACGCACACACGCTCATTGATATTTCTAGCGCAATACCCCAGCCAAAAATCTGGAATCGCTTCTTGTGGCAATGTGTTTACCTAAGAAACGAATGCGGAATCGAAATAAATTCGCTTCTAAACGGCATTACTTTAACATGGGCATATCATTGGCGGTAATGGCTTGCAGAGAACTTTGCATTCCTCGTAATGGATTAAAGAAGCGAAGACCTTTTAGACATTCTAAGCAATAGCTACAAAAAAGAAAAACGTTTCCATTTAAAGTGTTTCCAGATTTTGTGCTGGAAACGTATTTTAGAAGGTATTACTTTTACTGTCTTTCGCTTTTTTAACCCATTTCGGGCGATGCAAAGTTGTCTACAAGCCATTGCCAACTTTTCTGTTGATTCCACATTCATTTCTGAGGTAGTCGTGTTTTTTGCTGGGACTTGCACACACTTACTACTTGTGTATATTTGTATGCATGTATGCACATAAGTATGTATGTACATGGTCACCATGAGATTGTTGCGTTGCAATAAAATTTATGCTCTTGCTGTTGTTGTTACTGGCTGTTACTAAATATTGGTGTGGTTGGCTGCTGTTCTCGCTAACTGTGCTATAGTGACGGTGGGAGTGTGGGTCTACACCACCGATGTACTATATACATATATGTATACACATGCGTGAATTTGTATGTACGTAGCGCTGCCCTCACCAAAGCGTTTCGATATGAATCGAATTTGAAATTGAATGTCGGTACTTTTGTTAGTTGAGCGAAGTTGAAATTTGAGGGAGTGCTGGTATTGTTATTAAAACTTAAAGAAGTACTGTGGGTCGGGTTGAGAAAGATATGATACAAAAGAAGAAATTAATTTGAAACAGCTTTGATGAAATTATAACTTAAAGATTAAGGAGAGATCTATAAATTCGCTAATTATTCTCGAATGTAAAAAAAAACACATAAATGTCTAATTTTTCATTAAATTTGTTTTTTTTTTTTGATTTTTCGGGCATTGTTGAAAAAAAATGTTGGATTTTTCGGTTTTTACGAATTTTCGAGTTTTCTGGGATTTTCGATTTTCTTGGCAAAATTTTGCCGTATATTTCAGTGAGTTTTGGAACATTTTTTTTTTGTTTCGGGAGTTTTAGCATTTTTTTCAGGATATTTCGAAACTTTTCGGGATTTTTTCAGATTTTTGGGGGGACTTTTAGAGATTCTTCGAGATTTCGAAAATGATACGTGATTTTCGGTTGTTTTTAGTTTTTTCGAGATTTTTTTGATTTATTCGTTCTGTCTGGAAGTTTTACCTATCAAGATTTTTCGTGTTGATAAGAAATTATTGGCGAGTTTTCGGTTTTTCAAAGACTAGAAGTTTTTGGCCGCTGTGGTGTAGTGGTAAGCAGTGCGCGCTTCCACTCCGAATGCCTGGGTTCAAACCCTGGTCAAAGCCACATCGCAGAAAAATTTAGAAAAAAGGTTTTTTCTTAACAGCGGTCGCCCCTCGGTAGGCAATGGCAAACCTCCGAGGGTACTTCTGCCATCAAAAAGCTTCTCATAAAAATACAATCGCCGTTCGGAGTCGGCGTAAAACTGTAGGTCCCTCCCCTTTGTGTGACAACATCAAGGCGCACGTCACAAATCGGAGGAGAAGCTCGGCCAAACACTAACATATGTGTAAGCGCCAATCTATTATTATTATTATTAGAAGTTTTTGGAATTTTTACTCTCTTGGAAATTTATCAAGCTTTTTCGCATTCGTTATTTTTTGGTATTTTTACGACTTTTGGAAAATTTTTTGGTATTCTTGGGACTCTTGAAATTTTATCCGGGCTTTTTCGGTATTTTTCGTTTTAATAAATAATAAATCGTTATTTTTCTCACGCTATTCGGGATGCTATCTGGGTCTTTTTCGATGTTTTTTGTTTTTTTTTCGGGATATTTCGTGACTTTTCGTGATTTATTCGGGACTTTTTTGGATTTTTTTCTGAACCTTTCGAGAAGCTTCGTGACTTTTCGGAAATTTTGAGGACTTTTTCGAGGAGTTTACAGCCCCAACGGTACATTTTTTTTTAATTTTGCTTTTTAGAATAGCATGCATAAAATTAAAAACGAAAAGTACCGCTCATTTCCTGCTAAAAAAAATTTCATGCAAATTTCTCCTTCAGTTATGCCTTAAAAAAGTAAACAAATATCGGGTTTTCTTGGTCCAAATATGTACTGAAAGTCTACAGGCTAAAACATTGCATGCAGCCGTGACCCACTGTGCGCGCACATCTCAATAACCCAGCACCCGAACAAGCGAAGCAATCAACCGATTGACGGACCAAAGCCAGAGCGCGTTTGTGGCTTGAATCTTTCGTTTGGCTGGCACATAACACATGCACACAAACATGTAAGCGCTGTGAGGCCGCCTGTTGCGCGCGCGCTAGTCATTACCGCCGCGGCATAGCCGTCAACACCGCGCACCGCTCCTACGATTCAACTGTAATAATTCCATGTGAAATAAAAAACATACCTGCGCGCATACACAGAGCCGCAATAAAAACAATCGATGATTATATTACAAACACGAATACATTGAAACCAATATACTCGTACATATGTATGTATGTAGAGGCATAATAAACGAAAAGAGCAATACAGCAGGAGCGATTGCATGCTTGTGTGCGGCATCATTTGATTCTGTTTTAGCAGTGCACAAGATTGCGCTTGTATGCGGCACAGAGATGATACCATAAAAAGCAATTTACCTTTAGAGATAGCTTCCACAAGGTATGAAAACGGCGCTCACGCACCCACACAGCCGCACCAGTTTGTATGTATTGTAGAGCTCTACAGGTGTTTGAATGCTCATTCTGTGCGCGCACACAAGCGCACGCGCGCGCTCTATATATCATTCGTACACTTGCGTGAGCATACATATGTGTGCAGGTAAGTGGCGGTGCGCGGCACAGGTAGTTAACGTAATACCAAGCTATTTGTGGTGCTGTCGAGTATACTGAGTAAGGCGCGCGCGTACTGAGATTGCCAGCCACCGAGCCTGCATCTGTGTGGTGGACTCTGCTGTGTGAGCCATCAAAATATTGTATGTACCTTCATGCGCTCACTCAATCGCTTTTGTCGTTTCGCAGTTCGTTGGCTCGCTGCTTTGGTATCTCCGCTTTCTTGCTGGTTTCTTGCCCGCTAGCGCGCATTCGCTCGTTCACTCGTTTGTTGCCTCATTCGTTCGTTTGTGGTTTTTACACCTTTTGGGCACCAACCGCACCACCACTCCACTCCAACACACTCCACATCACGGCACACAAAATAATAGTCGAGTTCGAGACGAAATTTGATGTTTAAGCCAAGAAAATAGTGCAGAAGAACTTTTGTTTAAATAAAATATACAAAAAATTAAGTAATTTTGTGCAAAATACGCCACGCGTTGGTGCCGCGCTGCTGTGCGCGTCCTACAAGTGAATAACAAAAAAAAAGAGATTACTATTTCTCAGCAGCGAAAAAAAAAAATAAACCAAATGAAATGCAAATAAAATACCTGTGTTGATTTGTGCATAAAATACATAAATTTGTTGCTGTGCAAAAAATTTTCGTTCAAAGTGTATAAAGCAACTTGTGTACTGTGATTTGATAAAAAAATATTTATCATTAAAATAAAACAGTCGCAATTGATTTGACAGCCGATAGTCCATTGCGGAAGGCGCGCGTGGCTGCCACACACTCGAAAGAAAAATACCAAAAGAAAAAAATAACAAAAAACATATGCACATACATACATATGTACGTCTAAGTAGTAATGTATCCGTGTAAAACGCTTTGCTCGCTATTGTTGTCGTTGTTGTTATTGTGTGGCAGTGCAAATTCGCTAGCAACAGAATGCCAACAGTGCTTTGTGTAAAAGACGCGCGGCGCGCGCTTCCCGTCTCTTCCAATTCCAACGTTGATGTGTTGGTGGTGTTGGCGCTGATGCAGTGATGTGAGTTGTTGATGCGAACTTGTTGCAAAGGTGTGCGTATATAGGTGTGCATTTTTTATATTGCCCGTGTGCGTGCTTGCACGTTTGCATTTGTAAACCCCACTGGAGTTGATGCATCTGTGTGCGTATGTGTACCTGTGTGTGTGTATTTGTTGGAGCGCTGTTGGGAAAAAGTGTTAATTAGCAAAGACGCGCTTTTTTTCTCTTACTCAGATTACAAACAATCAATTCGAAATTAAAAAATCAAATAAAACAACAAAACCAACAGCCAGCGAAAGGCATGGAGAAAAGCAAAGTCTATAAAAATGTGATCATTAACAATTCGAGAGTCTCACCAAAAATTAAAGAAATTGCAGAAATGTCATGAAATGCTGACTAAGCGCCAAATTTTATCACCTTCTGTGCGATTCTACGAGGTGGAAGTCAAAGAAAAAAATTACCAAAAGTTTGCTACGCTGAATGTGTAAAAATTTAGGAAAAATTCGTTTTGCTTTCAACTTCGTAGACTTTTGATGATACTCGTGTGAAATTTTCCCATTCATTACTTTCTTCCTCACTGTTTTCAGCATATGTAAATGTTTATTTTATTATATTATACCCTTATGGTTGTGTTCAAGCCATTGCAATTTTTCAACAAATGCAAGCAAACAGTGATACTCAAAAAAAAGTTGATTATAAATAAAAAAATATATTATAACTATTAATCGACCCTAACTATCGACTACCAATTTGGCAATAAAAAGCAAGAAACTTAGAAAAAACTGTAGACTTTTGATGTTTCGAGGAAACCCGATATCTTTTTGCCTCCATTGGTATCGGTGGTGCACTGTGAACCACTCCCACTCAAGCGTTTAACGCCTTGATGAACATAATACCGAGTTTTCACCAGGCAATGTAATGACAAAAATACTGAAATAATGTCACATTTGCAAAAATGGCCTGTAGGAAAAGACTTGTTGATTTTTATTATTTTTCCCCCGAAATTCGTCGTTAATTTTTTTTTTCATATGTGCCTCTGTCTTTACACACATTTCAAGAAGTAATCATTGGGTGGGACAAATCGGCGTGTCGAAGCGAAGAATGGACTTTTTTGCACATATGGGCCGAAGCTTCACGGAAGGGCTGATGGAGGGTATCCAGCCAGGAACTCTGTATCCACATCAAGTTCAGGCTTTAATTTTTCAGACAGAAGTAGCTTCCACTAAAGAAACAGTAAGCACACTCTGTATGACGTCAATAAAAGCGGTCAGAATCTACTATGAAAGTCAAGCAGCAATCAGGGCCGTGAACTATCAGATAATGCAAACAAAAATTACATGGAAGGGCCTGAACCCCCTTTCAATTGAGTCGAAATATTTTTTAATTAACGTTATATGGCTAAATTTCGGGGAACTGAATTGGCGAGAAAAGGTGCCCTTAAAACGGAATCATCGGGCAGAGAGCCACTAACAACTCGTGGTTCACTTTTCTGCTGGTGGAGCTCATGTCAGCTGAGCAATCGCTGAACGAAAACTAGGGCGTGCGCGATTGCAAAGTATTTTTGAGTCAGCGTAGTAGATTGGGGTCGGTCAAAGGAGCTCCGGATTTGGTGGGGTTCTGACAGGTCACTGCCGCATCGGAATTCATGCGAAGAGAAACAAATTTTATTTGATCCTTACTGCTACAGTTGTCTGGGTGAATTCACCTCTAACACTTTCTATTAGGCTGCCCAGCTTTCACGAGACTACGATTGAAGTATCAGGGCTCGCTCTTTATAACCAACCCTGAGGAATTCTCTTGGATTGATATTAGTCGTCTGTGAAATTGCCTCGCGGCGTTTCATCGATTAAGTAGTGTTTACCGCTCGAAAACTCATAGTATTACAAAGAACAACCCTTATAATGCTTAAGTGTATCTCCAACTGTTAACAAGCACCTAAACTACTTAGCCTAACTTAGATCTTCATAGAAAGCAAAGTGAAGATTTATATGTACCGTTGAGCCTGGAAATCAGCGAAGAATGAGGAAAAATTCAATAAACAAAAAGTCACAAATAATCCCGAATGGTCCCGAAAAATCTCGTAGCAAAAATAGTACTCACAAAAAAAAAAAAATTTATAATCTAATAAAAAATATGTATTTCATAACACAACCAAAACATAAAGTAATCAATATTCATAAAACACAAAGTTGGGATTTAACTTCAGCGTTGAACTTAAAGAATTCTGAAAGGTGCGGAAAGAACGCGACAATTTATGAAAAATCCCTATAGATTCAAATACTTCCCTGAACATGCCGAAAATATCTCTAAAGGTCTCGAATAACTCGAAGATGAAAACAAACACGAATACAAAGACGAATACGAGGATGAAAACCAAGACAAACATGGAGACGCATGATACAAAAATAGAAGGTAGTTCCATTTGCTGGCATTCGTTGTTGTTGCTCACCATTTGACTTTTAATAAGTTTATGACATCTTATGAAAATCGTGCTACCAGATTCACCAGCAGCAATATTTGTTTCAGTGCAAAGACTCGGAAGTATTTTTTTTTTTTTCAAATTGTTCCAGAATCACAGGTGAGAGTATAAGACCGTTGACTACCTTGGAGTAGAAGGGCAGAACGGCACCATGTATTCTTCTTAGCAGAATAAAATAACTTAATGCGCACACATTAAGTATTAATAAAGAAGCTTATTGCTGAAATTCAGTAAGTCAGTCTCATCTTAAGTAACTAAATTCGAGACTATAAATTAGTGACTCTTTTTGTGACGAGACAATTTGGGTATTCAGTAAGAGAAAGTCACAAAAAAGTTCACCAAAAATGTGTGGTGAAAAGAAACAAGGAGTCAGCTTATTGCATTTATCTACATAATTTTGCTCACGATGGTCCATCAACAGCATTTACCGAGTCAGTAAAACCATAGCGTGGCATTCGAGAGATCCGAGCTCGAGTCCTCAAACAGCGGAAGTTTTTTTATTTCTTTTTTTCTTTTTTT
>JAPVRG010293670.1:8325-20074 GCA_029783565.1 Rhagoletis cerasi
TTATCTGGGTAGTGGGACCAGAAAGGCTGTTAGAAAAAGTTTTTTCAAACTTTCTCCAATCTGTTTTCCTGCGGTTTAAGACCGCTTTTTGTTTCTTTATTGATAGGGTTAGGTTATACGCCACGTACATATGGTCCGAAAAGGAGTTGTCTTTGGACACTCTCCAGTCATTCAGAAGTCCTGCCCCCTGCTCATTGACACATGTTATGTCAAGAACTTCCCTTCTAACAGATGTCACAAAGGTAGGGGTGTCACCTATATTGCTAACCTGTAAGTTATTGCACATGATAAATTCAAATATCGACTCACCGCGTTCGTTCGTGTCTGAGCTGCCCCATATGTGGTGATGGGCATTCGCGTCTGCTCCTATGATTATTGCTTATATTATCTTAAATTAATCATAGCCTGGACCGAAACTTTTTAGTTAACCCATGTTCAAAAGTTTTCTTTGCACATGACGTTTCATTAGAAATACATTTCATCATTCAGTTCAGCCAGGGCTTTGCGGAGGCCACTCCAAAATATTAATATTAGCATTAGTTATATAATTTGTAACAATTTTGGTCTTGTGAATAGGTGCGTTGTCCTGTTGTAGAACGAAAGACTCCCTTAGACGCTACCTTCAGGAATGTTCACGTCTTTCAGCGAGTTAAGGTAAATTTGGGAATTAGTTTTGCCTTCGAGCACCAATATTTTGCTACTCCATAAGCAGAAATGCATCCCCAAACCATTAAGCCCTTATCGCCGGACTTAAGAGTGGGGTTTGTACATTTGAAGGACAACGCTTCATCATGTTTGCGCCAAACGTACATCTGGCCACCACTATATTTCAATCGAATCATAGATTCATCCGTCCAGAGTATTTTGTGCCAAAAATGTTCGTGTTTTAAGACATGATCTGAATAAAACTTCATCCTCTCTTGCTTAATAACTCTCCCATGCTTTCCGTCTTCATGAAGCCTTCTGCGAATAGTGGTGAGAGATGGTGCTGTTTTACCTTCTGATAGGAGCTTGGAGTGGATTTTCGGAGCAGAAATCATTGGGTCTGCTGCTGACATGTTCCCGTGGAGTATCTACGATCAACGCGTCCATCGTCCTTGAAGTTTTTAATCACCTTGAATATTGCTGCCGGTGTTTCCCTCTTATCGTGAGGACTTATTATAGCTTTTCGCTCTACTGTACTTAAAATCGCACAACTTGCCGTTTTTTTTAATAAAAATTAGTGTTTATCAGAAAAAAGAATGTTTCTAAGGATTTTGTAATATAACCAAAAAATAAACTAAAAAATTGTACACTTACAACGAAATACATGCACAACTTGTATTTTTAACTCGTCTTCTATCAAAAACTGCACTTTATTTCACTTTTATCCAAAGAAACTATGACAAATTAAGCTTGTTTAGGTACTTATTTTCGGAGCATCCGAAAACTAGGTTTCCTCCAAACTTTGCGAATAAAACACGATAATGAACAACAGTTATTTCGATTTTCACGAATTATGATAGGAAACAATGCAACTTCTTTCTGAAACTAAAATTTTCAGAAACGGGCTGCTACGGTTACAGTTATTCCCATAAACGCCAAAGTGCTGACTTGTTTACTTATTTGTGGCAGCCGCTGCATGCACAATGTTCAAAATACCCGTACAAAAATGTCGAAGTGTATATACATATATACCTACATACAAATATACATACATGCACAGTATATTGATTTTTTCGTCAGTTTTGGGCAAACATCACTTTCGAAAATAACTATTTCACTTTGTGTTTAACTGCCACAATGAGGAAAGCTTATTTTGGCTAGTTAAAGAGAACGCGAAATGAATTTCAACCGAGTGCAAACATTTTGTTGTATGCATCCATTTAAACGGAATCCCTCAGTGACCGATTCGCTGCCTTTGTGCCACTCTGCGTACAATACGAGTATGTTTACCAATGGGTACGAAACTATTTTAATGCCGCACTTCGTAAGAGCACAATAACTACATACATATGTACGGACTTTGTATATTTGTCTGAGCAATAAACAACTACGGTGTACTCACAAGCGCGAGGGTATACTCCTATCGACACATCGATTAGCGTTCAAAATTCATATCGCACAGTTGATTACCGAATCCGAATAATTATGAGCTAATTGCGTGCAGGACGCTTCTTGAACGTTCGTCTGACATCTCCTTTCGTTCGACCCTGTGCAATGGCACGTGCTATGTCATACCGGCCCACAGTAATAATTGAATCGAACACCACGCGAACAGCGACCAGAACACCTATCCACTGCGGTAGTCGGCTTGCTTCTGAGCCTCTGTTTGTAGTAAAACTTTTACATTGCATGTCGGTGTGAATTTCACCTTACGATAGCTACACTCCGATCGCTGGCATTGGCGTCAATAAGCAGAGGGTGGTTTGTGCTTAAATAGTATCTGTGTGCATAAACACCAACCTAGAGATTTCGAGGTAAAAAGCTTTATTCGCATACTTTTCTTTCATATTCTTGCCTTTCATTTGGTTTCATTTTTTTCCTGGTTCAACTTAAATATTTGATGATGGGCATATTCCTTACTAACTGAAAAAAGGCGGCTGAAATGGCGGGCTACAGTAGCTAACCCCACAAAGGCTTTTATTCTGCTGAGGGCAATCAGCTGTTGCAAGTGAAAGTGAAAGTTTGCACATGTATGCACCTACCTACGTACGCATATATGTATGTATATAAGATTACCCAGAAGCTATTCTGTCAAAGGCCTTTCCTGCATAAGATATAACAGAACAGCTTCTAAGCAAGTGCAATGCATGTCTCAGCATTACTACACGCAGAGTGCTTCCAGTATTCCTTCTCGTGAAGCGAGTAGGCAATGAGTAGGCAATGCATTAATTAAATAAACTGACATGAACTACAATTATTAAAACTTTATTTACGGGTGTATTCTGTTACCGGAAAATAAAGCTCCTGTTCATTCTTAAACCTTTTCGTACTCTGCGCATTCTTGTAACCGGTAAATTTTGTTATCATCTCATAAGCAAGTAATAAAATATTGCGCGGCGAAGTATGCTAAACCAGAATTTCCACAAAACTTCATAGCTGAATTGATGAATGAATTAAGTTGTTACGAAGATACCTAGAATCGCGGTTACAAGAAATGGTGACAAGGTTTTTGCCGGTTACAATATGTTCTGTAAGAAGCCGAATAGGCCTGTAAAAATAAGTTTGTTTAACCGATTGTAAGAAATTTGATTCAAACTGAACAATTGAAAACACAATTACTTGTTGTGGCTATAGCTGAGTGCGCAGAGATGTTTGCTACAAAACATTTGTTAACTCTCAGGAGGGCACGGGTTCAATGCCTTTAGACGCAACTAGAGATGGGTGATCTCGTGAGTGTTGAGGGACAACGTTACTTGTGAATGTGACTTTGCAGTCACTGTGATTTTCAACCGTGACTGTGACACAAATAGTGACAAATGTTTTGCAGAACAGAAATTTTCTACCAAGTGATTTTAAAGTGAAGTGAAGTTGACCATGATAACATTGAGCGTGAGGTCATCGTAGTTGAGCTATTTAAAGAACTGCAAGACAGCAACGAGTGCATGGAAAACGCGCAAACATGTACATTAGAGCGTATCGCCTTACAGGCGAAATAAAAAAAGCTCGCCGTACACCCCCTCATATGAAGTGCTGAGGTCAATGAACTTCCATAGGAAAACCCCCTCATCGAGAGAAAAACATTGGTGTATCACACTTTAAAATCCGACTATAAATGCCGAAGATACGAAGAAAAATGAAATTGGGCGACTACTAGGGTTGTCAAAAAAAATGTTTATTACTTTTTCAAATGTTTTTCAAAAACACTTCATATGAGGGGGTGTACGGCGAACTTTTTTTTTCGATACGGTCTAATGTACATCAAGCCAGCGGAACAGTACGTAAGATATAGCTTTATAACCAGTTGCTTGGTTTGAGGATGGTTGATGGCGACGCCATACACAACTTTCTTAATAAATTTTGTTCAACGATCGACAAGATGCTGAGAGAGCAGTTGATATTGAGCTCAGTCAAAAGCTGATAGTGATAATTTTGCTATGAAGTTTGCCGAGAGAATATGAAAACTTTGTCATAGCTATGGAAATGCGCGGCAATTTTCCTTCTCGAGAATTGTTAAAGATAAAGTTACTAGAAGATTCTAAATCGAAAGATTTCAGCGAGCAGCAGGATTTCCACGCAAATACAAAGTCTGTGCGCTACAAGTGTGGACAGCGCGGCCATTTCAAAAATCAGTGCAAAAATAAAGATCTAATAGAAACATCAAAAATAAAACAGATGGAAGTAGTTTTGGAGTTTCAAGCTGGTGTCTAGATAGTGGAGCAACTACAAATATGTATGCGTTGTTCACGCAGAGGATGTAAGTTTGGCGGACAACAATGTATCGTGTGCAATTGGCAGAGGTGACGTACTGCACGTCCCAGATTTAAAGGCGAACTTTTTGTCAATTAGTCGAGCTGTCGCATTAGCTCACACAAGGGGTGGGTTTTGGGGTTCGGTTTTCATGTTAAGTTACTGAATTTTAAAATTCTTTTAAATTTCCTAAAATAAAACGCTTTTGTATTAATTGGCGAGTGCCATCTATTTGTTTCACTGAGACACAGTGCCTCTTCTTTGGAAATTTCCGGCTAATGTCGCCCGCATAGTAAAAATTTCGAACCAGTTGAACCTTTTGATCTGGTAACTTTTTACCAGGTTTTGGATTTGGCGTTGAAACAATTCCACACTTTGTATGAAATTGAATAGCTTTTCTAGCAAGAATATATAGTACTTCCAATTAGGAAACTATTTTATGAACACTCTGACTTTTTGGAACTAGTATTGTCAAAAGTTCTATTATACGGTACTTGCGAGGATATATTTTCATTTCTTCTTTGATATCTGCGATAAGGTCATCCAAATCGTCCTTATATTTATAATTTTCAGTATGCATAAATACTTTTGTAGTTCATTTTAAAAAGCTTGCCAAATTTCAGATAATTTCTTATGTTTGGACGACTGTGTTAGCTAAGTATCAGCTACTTTAATTGATTCAAAACCTAATATTTGCAAAATTTCGTTTAATTTAGCAGAATGCTCTTCCTTTTCCAAATCAAATCCAAGATTTTCCATGAAATCGACGGTCGATTGATCTTCGGCCTATTGACTTCCATCTCTTCAGAAAGATCATCATAGGTTTCCATTAAATCTCCGTAAACAGCGCCAAAGCCTCTTCTATTAACTATTGCCTAGGCGATGCATTTGGTGGTGTAGGAATACTTTTTTTTTGTTCTCAAGAGTCGCACTGGACTTGCTATCGCAACTACTTCTGATACGTGTATGAGACCTAATCTTTTCTTCGTCTTTTTCGTACATAACTATTTAATAGATAATGCTTCTGAAATATGACCCGTCGCGATAGTTTCAGTAGCATCTACCAGCTTCCTTTTCACTGTGAAGGTCGAGCACTCGATCGGTTGACGTGCGTGCAAACCTTTATAACATTAACCGCACAACGATTGGCGGCTTGCCATTTGGTTTTTATTTTGGTGTAAATAAAATTAGGTTTCATTGTCTTGTCCGCATCTTTTTCTATGTTGCGTATTTTACTATTTAATTCCGTCATAATAGCCACAACGAAGACCTTTTTAGTCTCTGAAGCTCTAAACACCTCATACATTTTCGACATTATTGCACTTTCTGAACCGCATAGCTCCCTAGAAAATAAGTTGTGAATTATATTAAAAAATATGTACTATCCACTGCTTATTAAAGCAGCACAAAATACTTTACTTTTTAATGTCCAATAACGACTGTTGCAAAACAATGCATTATAGGTTTATATACACAAATCATCAAACGCTTCCCTACCTTTTGTAACATGTTTTGCCAATAAAATGAGCAAAACATAGAAATCAATTTCCCCACAGGTATATTATTCAGTTCGTAACCAAAAAATATGATTTTATTAACAAATTACATCAGCAAAAAGCGGCTTTCCGACCGTACATACTCGGGTGATTGACTGGGTTTTTTCAAACCGGTTCGAACCGTTATTCGAATATCGAATAGTAAATTAAAATTGGAGTATTGTAAGCAAGAAAAAACGTAACAGAGGTATTTTAAAAGATTTAGTATATTTAGAAAAATATCCAGTTTTATAAATAAAGTGACTGCAAAATATTTAAGCTGCATTTTATTTTTAAAAGATTACTTTCATAGAAATAACATTATTTAGTTACATTTACTTTTTTCTTACTTAGAACTAGAGAACGACCGAACTTCGGCATCGGCTTCGGCTTCGGACATGTTCGGCCACAAAAGTTCGGTTCGGTTTCGGTTCGGCTTCGGCAAAATAAAGCCGAACTTATGCCGCACATTGAGTATTAAATTATTACTATATGTACACGTGCCATTACAAGTTTTTTATGTGTTTTTTTTACAAAAATACTTATATAATTTTATGTTACTTGCTGAAATGTATGTGATTGAAACTTAAGTATGTACCTTTTTTGCTATTTTATCAAAAAGAATACTACATTTTTAAAAAGTCATTGCTCGTTTATTACTTGGGCCCTTAAAAATCGAGGTTCGGTCGTTCTCTACTTAGAACAAATATTAAATTTAAGTGATCTCATTTTCTTTTTTGGTTTAAACTTAAAAATATTTGAATTTGTTTTGTATTGATATCGTTTTTGAATAAACAGTTTAACTTTTGCTATTTTCGCTTTTCTAGCTGACCGTAGATATCTTTATTTATATAAGGTGTTATGAGGCTGCCAATTACTCAAAAAATCCGGGTTAGCCGATTTTTTCCTGATTTGAAATTAGAAAGCGGTTTTTTTCAAAATGCTATTTTTCAAATAATTCGAAAACCGGGTTTTAAAAAAAAGTCGAATAACCGAATACCCTACATAGCATGCTCCAAAATGAAGCAGAAAAAGAACTCGAAAATCCTCGCACGGATCGCAGAAAAGCCTGTAACAAGGCCACTGTATCTGGTAATGAGATACATGTACAAAAAACTCTTAAGGCGGTCGAAAAGAACCCCAGGTGACTTTAGCAGGAACCAGGTTCAGGAAGATATTCTCAAGCGCTGCTCAAAGAGCTTCTATACTCACACTTCCAGGTAACAACCACTATTAGGCCCCATGAGCCACGTGCCAATGAGATACACTCACTGACTGGCGACTTTTTACTAGAGAGAGTGTTATCAGGTCTACATATAAGGATATTCACGCCATATAAATCAATAAGTCCGGATGGGAAATGTTCCCTCGCTCTTACAACAAGCGAAGCTCAGCATGAATGCATGCTATAATTAAGAAATAATTAGATGATTTACTTTGGGACGAATTTCCGTCATCGCTTGACAAGTTTGGTTTGGAGACAAACCGGTTTCGGTTCATTTTTCGTTCTGTCTGGTTCGAGTCTTTTCCTTAACTTATGTTTATTTAACTTAGGGAATATGAATTTCGTCGATGATTACATATTAGATATGATGTGGTGTTCTTTTTTGTAAAAACAGGTAATGGGTTAATTTTTCGCGATCTCGATACTTTCGTTCGTTATAATGTTATTGTATGGCTCTGTAGGTAGGTAAAAATCGATAGTCTTAGTCCTGATGGTACTTTTTGGCGTGTTTGGAGTGTCCATGTTTATTGCTGTATTGATATTTTTCTTTTCGTAAATCAATCCTCGGGGTTTGAATGTAACGTCCGATGCGGGATTTGTTTGTTCGTTTATTATTTTCCCGTCAAAGATTTTAGTTTGCATGCCTTCATATTTTTCTAGTACGTTTAGTTGTTGGCCTTTATATTGTGCATGCAGTAGTTTCGCTTCCTTTCTCATTTGCGTTGGTGAGCATTTGTTGTTAAACATATGGAAAGCAAAGTTTGACCCTGGCGTTGCGCTCGGTTTCTATGCATTTTTGCTATAATCTCTTATATGTTCGCGGAATCTTGTTTTTATTTTACGTCCTGTTTGCCCTATATAGCTACACTGGCATTCGCAAGTTAGTTTATATACTTCTTGTTTATCCAATAGGTCATCTTGATTTGTGGTGCTCCGTAGTATCCGTCTTACGTTGTTATTTGTCCTGAATGATGTGCGAAGGTTGTTTCTGGAACAGCTTTGCTAGTTTGTACGTCGAATTTCCAGGAGAGGTTAATGCAGCCCAATTTTTATACCCGAGCGCACTTGTGCACAAGGGTATTATAACTTTGTTCACATAACGGTTGTTTGTAACAGCCTAAAGGAATCGAGAAAGATGAAGTCATATATATACCAAAATGCTCAGAATTAAAAGAGAAATCGATTAAGCCATCTCTGTCTGTCCGTCCGTCCGTCCGCACGCTAACTCGAGTAAAAATTGAGATATCTCAACGAAACTTGGTACGCATACTTCTATTTGGATAAGTACGGATGTATTGAAAATGGGCGGAATCGGACAATAACCACGCCTACCTCCCGTATAACGGCAGTTTTCAGAAATACAAAAACTGCGATATTTTAGTAACTACTGAAGCTTATTGACTCAAAATTGATATTTGCAATGATATATTAACGAGTGATAAGAATATTATAAATTTTTGAAGGGTTGAAAATTTATGGAATCGGACAAAAACCACGCACACTTTCCACTTAACGTTAATTTACAGAAATACGAAGTCTGTGTTAAATCGGTCACTACTGAAGCTAATTTACTCAAAATTTATGTTTGCAATAATTCCTTGGCAAGAAGTACGATTTTAACAAATTTTTCTACCAAACTCAGTAAGACTAAATGTACTTGACACCAAAAAGCAAGCTGTTGAAAGTGGTTGAAATCGGGCTAAAATTGCGCCCACTTTTCATATAACGATAAATTTCAGAAATATGAAAACTTCGATATTTCGAAATTTAGAAACGGTAATTTACTCAAAGTTGGTACTCAACAATCTCTTAACAAGAAATAAGATTTTTATGGACTTTAGGAAAATGGGCTTGGCTGCACCCACTTATGACTACTTAAGCTTATATCGGTAACCGCTTTATCGATTTCTACCAAACACCGGTAAATTATTTCTTTAAGTCTAACTGAGCATATTATCGATAATGTTTGAAATAGGAAAAAAACCGCCCCTATTTACCACGTAACGGTAGGTTTCAGAATCGTGGAAAAAACGATGTTTAATACATGCGCCGAGTATTTAATATTCGATTTCACCCGAATTTAGACTTATTTACTTGTTGTCATTGGTTTCTTCTTTGCTTGACTTTTTATTTTTGTATTCACTTCGGATTTTATCTACCAGATCTCTAGATCCGTTAATAGCCGCTGTGGCATATATTGCATTCAGTTCTTTTTTGTGTCCTTTTGTTAACAGTATTCGCTCAATTCTATTGACCAGCTGTGTAAAGGCGGCTTTTTTATGGTATTCATCGGTAGAGCTGATGGATTCATAATTGTCAATGGGCGCGTTCATAAGTCGTAGCCGTTGGGTAACCGTTGGCTGTTTGTCTTAGAAACGCACAGTTCCTTAGTTGCGCTCAGCCCAATAGTTGGCAACTATCCGCCATTTTTACCAGCGCAAAATTTTTACGCTACCTGAACTCAACTTGTTGGCTCAGCCTAAACAGCTGATAGAAAAGACTAACGCCGCTTACATTAAATACAACGCCGCTTTGTTAGGTAGCAGCTGCAAACTAGTTTTTTTAATTTTATATTATTGATGTGATAAAGTAACTTAAATATTTTATAATAATACTACGTTGACTAGATACTTGTTTATTATGATTTTTACTTTATAATTATAAACAATTATAAACTATTTAATTCATTATAACTTTAAACGATTTTTCAAAACTCTGGCAGCTCAGCGTTGAATTGGAAATATAATCGGCGCAACTATTTCATATTGTTTGTTTATATTTATCAGCTGTTCATTTAGCAACATAATCATCAAGCCGTTTCTAAGACGTAATTGTTGAGTTCAACAGTTGCCAACAGTTCCGTAGCAGTTGGGCTAAACAGCTACGTCTTATGAACGCGCCCAATGTATGTATTTGGTTCAGTTTTATTAGTTGTGTCGCTTTCCTTATAGCCTGGTATTCGTCAGTGGGATTCTTTACTATCTTCTTAGTTTGATAGTTGCTCCGTTTTCTTAATGTATTCCTCTCCATTCATTAATACTGTTGTGTTTCCTTTGTCAGCTTTGGTCACTCTCTAATGGATGATTTTCCAGGGATTGCGAAAATATACATAGCTTTTATTAAACAGGGATTAATACTTTAGATGGTAGATGCCCTCAAAGTTGACAATTTTTCCGCATGGATAAAAAGGTGTATTTTATTATCTTTTTGCCATCTCTGAGGTTGGTTTGTATTACAAAAAAAGCGACCAATTGCTATTTTATGGCATCTTAATGAAAGGTACATTAATTTCAAGTAGAAACAAAAATTTGTTTGTCTTAAAAGTTATTACTAACAACATATACAAACATATTTTGGTTATTTGCCAATTATTTATTTACATAATTTTAAAAATTTGCACTTTCTTTGTTTTTGTTATTTATGGCCTTATAACAATTATATTCAACAATTTATAGAGCTTGAGGCCGTTTTTAATAAAAATTCTAAAAATAGAATTGTTAACAAAAACCAACAACCACATGATGAAGTAAATAGCAGCGGTAAACTGCGCTTGATTGTAGTTGGCTTAACAAATGAAAAAGTGGAAAGCAACAACAAATTACATGGCGAACTTAGTGTAGTGGGTAGCCCACTGGCTTTGAAAACTGGGGTCGTCGGTTCGAACCCAAGTGAAGGAGTCTGATGAGGAGATGTGGTGATCTCCGAAATAGCAGCTATAATTCCTACCAAAATGTAAATTGTTGTTTTTTCCACAAGAATTTTCATTAAAAACGGCCTCAAGCTCAATAAATTGTTGAATATAATTTGCATTTTCTTTATCAATAAAAGTGATAAAAAAGTTGTAAGCACTCACATTTAGTATGTACTAGGGTATTCGATATTCGACTTCTTTTAAAAACCCGGTTTTCGAATTATTCGAAAAATGGCAATTTGACAAAAAAACAGGTTTTTAACAGAGAGGACAGAGAAATAAACTTTACAACGCGTGGATTGTTGTGCAGAGAAGTTTTCTGTACTTTATTCTGATGTAATTTAAGGTCGTGGGTAGTTACAATAGTTGCGTTACTGATTGAATGATAAAATCGTGCAGTATGGTAACTAGTGTAGGTAGTAAGAACCTAGCATAAAAACCTACATTGAAAATGTACACTGGGTTAATAACTAAAACATATGGGGATAACATTCATAGCATGGACAACTGTACACAGCTAATTGTATCACTAACGACCGACTTTGCATCGTTCACTTAGAAAACACAATAACTATATATACCCGTCCATGCCGGCAATAGGCATTGTACATAATCACTTGTATTCACTAGCGACCAACTTAGCATCGTTCAACTAAGCGAAACAGCGATTATGTATGTACCCATGTACATACATATTTGTATACTAGTGCCAAAGCAACGACCAGTGAAAAACTGTTCAATTGCTTTCGGCAACCAAATATTTGCTAATTAATTACTTAGTGCAATGGGGTATAGTCGTTCTTCTGGGTATGCAGTTACAGTTGCGCGGCTATACTCAATCCCGACTCTTGCGTCCCCGTTCGCGCACTCTGGGCAACGTGAGCAACCCATGTGCGAGATGCGGTA
>JAPVRG010293686.1:0-10606 GCA_029783565.1 Rhagoletis cerasi
GGGGGCGGTCAAAGGAGCTCCTTATGCTTGCGAAACCCCAGCTCTCACTAGTAGTGGGGGTTCTGACAGGCCATTGTGCGATTGGTATCCACGCGGTAAGATTGGGAATTCTAGCAGATCCCTTTTGTATTAGCTGTCAAGAGGATGACGAGGTGGAAACATCTCAACACTTTCTGTTAGGCTGTCCGGCCTTTGCGAGGCTGAGATGGAAACATTTTGGCTCGCATTTCTTGTCTAACCCTGAGGAGCTATCAGGCATCGAAATTAGCCGCATTCGTAATTACGTTATGTGCTCACGGCGCTTCGACGACTAAACCTATGGTCTCCGTTCAGTTCTCGTGGTATCACAAATGACAATCTCTTAATTGCCCAAGTGTGTCCCTTGTCTGGGGCAACCACTATAAGCTAACCTTACCTATATAAGGAGTGCATTTTATAAAATCTGGCGTTGATTTGTTGATATTTCTTTGCGAACGGTCTTGCGCATTTTATATCAAAATAAATTCATGTTTATATGAAAAAAAGTGCAAAAATCCCACATCAAAAAAATTCTTAAAAAAGCCCCTTGATTCAGATCAAAAAGTTCGAAATTTTGGTTTAAATTTGTTGAATTTATCTAAAGAAAATTCCAAGTCAACCCAACAAAAGAAAATAAAAATTTAGAAACCAATTTTTGATCCCAAGACCATATCGAAAAAAAGCCCGCCGTACACCCCCTCATATGAAGTGTTTTTGAAAAGCATTTAAAAAAAAATTTTTTAGACAACCCTAGTAGTCGCCAACTACATTTTTCTTCATATCTTCGGCACTTATAGTCGGATTTTAAAGTGTGATACACCAATGCTTTTGTCTCGAGGGGGGTATTTCATTGGCCTCATGTGCTTCATTGTGGTACTTACCCACCAGATCTCAGTTGCTACCACCCTAACATACCGCCCTAGCGACAGTAAATTAAAGACCGTCAAAAATCATAAATCTTTTTCGAAAGAAGTATTCGATTAGTTCAGTAGAACCCGAAATAAAACACATTTTATTTTTAGTTGGAAAACCATACGGAAAAACCCCAATTTTTTTATGGCTTTCTTTTAATCAAAATTAAGGAATTTTATTGTGCATATCTTTTTTTTATTGAGCATATTTCGCTGATTTTAGTGCTTATTCTAAGCGCATAAAACGGGATTTTTCGCGCATATTTTTATCTTCTCTAGTAATAAATAATAACAAGCAACTCACTCAGCTACAGCCAATGTATGTAAACATTTCTTAAAATCACTCGAACGAATTTGATTTCAAATTGAAAGCACATTCTCTTAAAAATAATTTCAAATCGCTACCATGGGAAAACCAAAAAGACTTTGTTAAAAAAAAAATCATGTTAATTTTTTCATAGTGTAGAAAAAGGGGTTCAAAGCGAATTAGATCTAAACTGTGGAATTTATAACTGGTGCGAAAGTAAAGAAAAGCTAATGCAGCGGGGGCAATTTCCATTTCCTATGACACCGCCGTGTTAAACTCACCAGTTGTTTGCGTGCAAAAGAGATTTAACGGGAACTAGTAGTGGTTCTAAATGTACTAGAAGCGAACCAATTCAGAACTAACGATTCTCCCTACAGGGTATGCCACCAACAGTTGCCGGTGTAATGTAAGCAAGCCAAGATGCAATCTAAGCTTAGTCTGTATGTACTACAGACAGCAAGTTTCATGCACCTTGCTAGTTTGCTAAAGAAACTGGAGTACAAAATACCCGTTCTATTAGCCATGCGCTAATAACATGACATAACAACAACACCATGAAATACATACAAATACCGCAAATCGCAGCAACAACTTTAAGCGTCAAAGTATAAAAGTCATTGAAACTGACGTTATTGCTTTTTTTTTCTTCTGCTACTGACACCACTGCCATTAGAATGGTCGAAGCGTTGAAGTTATGGTCGTACTAAGTTAGAGCTTTGCACATACTATCGGTATGGTACGAGTATTAGCATTCTTGCCATTGGCCATGTGCTCACTTGCAATCATAATAGAAAATTGATAATCGTATGCGACGTGCAAACTTCAACACCCAGCGCAGCATATTCATAACTCAACCAAGTTGCATTGGCCAGCTGATCGATTGGTAAGTTCAATGTGCGCTATCGATAATCGAAGTATTACAGGCATATCTACACATCTAAATAGGTATTTCTATACACACATACATAAGTACGTATGTATAAACATTTTTACTATGAGCAATAGTATGCTTTACTTGCTTATTCGTCGGTATCCGGTATTAAGTAATTAACTCAGCGCTCGGTCCATATGAAAAATTCCAACGACGTAACCTGCAAGCATTTTGTTAGCTAAAGTCTAGCCCATCCACGAATGACTAACGTACTTACATTTAGAGGCACGTACATGCGTGGTAAGTATGTATGAGGGTACGTTTAGTAGCAGTCGTAAAATAGTATTACCGCAACAAAATTGTTTGCGAACAAAATGACTACAGTTTGATAGTCTAAACCATATTCTGGGAATCGAACGAAAGGCTGGGTTTGTATAAAGCAGGACTAATTGAGGCTTTACGAGTGCGCAAACTTCCAAAAACCCCCACACCTCTTGCTTTCTCGCAATCCTCTTGTTGAATTATTTTGGCTTAGTCGGTGACCTACCTACCAACCAACATGATACATATCTAATAAATATAATTTCTGAATTAAACTCCTTGCGACTTGCCTTCAATCGAAATCTGACATTCCGCCAGGAACCCTTCGATGTGGTGTATAATATTAGCGTGAATAGCCCGTAGATATTTCTACGTCGGGGGTGGCTGCGAGCAACCCCATAGAGGGAAGTTTTCAAGTCAGGCTCAGTTTATTCAGCAAAAAAGTTAATTTTGTTGATTAACTCGACATTATGAGGAGCTTTCCAAAATACTGGGCTAGTGTGGTATCCAGACCTCTAACTAGAATTATATACCATAGATTGAAGCATACTGGCTGCGGGGCTTTTCCATGTGGTCGTCAATTAGATAGAATTTTTCACTGACGTCAGAATTGACTATGCCTCTGAACATTGTTTGGTACATATTTTGATATTTTTCACCTCAACTCGAAACTTGTTTTTCATATTCTAGCCGCCGGAAAGGTGGTGCCCTCTGACATGTAAATCCAGGCGGATAAAATATTTGAATAATATTTGAATATTTCCCCAGATTAAAGGGAACATATCATTCCAAATTCTTTACGAATCTTCTGTGGTTCACAGTGGCTTAGAAGGCCGTGTTTAGATTGAGTGTTAGGAAAAAATGTGGTGAGTGGCAACACTGGATCTCATATACACCATATTTTGATCCATATTGTTACCAAAACTTGAGAAGCCTAAGCTTAAAACCTAGTCACATTTCCAGTTTTAGCTTCAGCACTTCGATAAGCCTTCCTTAAGTGAAGAGTTGAGAGTAGAGCAATCAAAGCTGAGTCGCGATCTTTCGAAAGCTGGACAGCGGCATGGGAGATGTTCTAGTTTGCCTTTAGAGATACTCTCGTGACATGTCACAGATTCCTCACTCTGTGTCAGTCGCAAGTTGAACGCATGAGTAAAAAACCGAAACATGTTCTTGGCTGTGCTGCCAGATATTAACGTTTCTCATAAGGACTTCACCTTCGATGTCATTGCCATGTCTTCTTCGCATGGTGTTGAAATTATTTTGCCGATACTTACACCAGCGCTTCTTTCGAATGCAAAGCGAAAAAATACCAGAGTTATATCATAACTGGCCTGAGTGCCTAAATATGCCTTCATCTCTGGCTGGCGTAGAGACTCCTGCTATAATCAAATATAAGCTAAGGCATATTCTTTACACTCAACCGGAGCTACCAATTATTGCCTGGTGAGCACCAACACTACGAGGGTGGACCGGCAAGTCCAATGAAAAGCTTGATGGATGCTATAGGGACTTTGCTTAAACAATTTTAATGGTAAAACCAATGTTTATTAAATTTCTTTTTAGCCGCACAAGTACGAGAGAGGCGACCCCGCCATACGCGCCAACTACGGCGGGATCAGCCTTCTAAGCATAGGTTACATGGTCTTATCGAGTGTATTGTGTGAAAGCCCACCGTCAACAAGCTGATTGGACCTTATCAGTGTGGCTTTAGACCTGGCAAATCCACCATAGATCAGGTATTCACAATACGCCAAATCTTGGAAAAGACCCGCGAGAATAGTATCGACACACACCACCTATTTGTCGATTTCAAAGCCGCTTTCGACAGCGCGAAAAGAAGTTGTCTTTATGCCGCGATGTCTGAGTTTGGTATCCCTGCGAAACTAATACGGCGGTGTAAAATGACGTTGAGCAATACCACCAGCTCCGTCAGAATTGGGAAGGACCTCTCCGAGCCGTTTGATACCAAGCGAGGTTTCAGACAAGGTGACTCCCTTTCGTGTGATTTCTTTAATCTGATGCTGGAGAAGATAATAAGAGCTGCAGATCTGAACCGCTCAGGCACAATACTTTACAAGAGCGTGCAATTGCTGGCGTATGCCGACGACATCGACATTATCGGTAAAAACAAGAGCTACGTCTGATCTGTCTTCTCGGGATTAGATAGAGAAGCAAAGCGAATGGGTCTGGTGGTGAACGAGGACAAAACGAAGTATCTCCTGTCATCACACAAACAGTCAGAGCATGCGCGTCTTGGCACCCACGTCACTGTTGACAGTTACAAGTTTGAAAAAGTAGACAACTTCGTTTATCTGGGAACCAGCATTAACACCAATAATAGTGTCAGCCTTGAAATCCAACGGAGAATCACTCTTGCCAACAAGTGCTACTTTGGACTGAGTAGGCAATTGAGAAGTAAAGTCCTCTCTCGTCGTACAAAAATCACACTCTATAAGTCACTCATCTTGCCTGTGCGTGTATGGCGCGGAGGTATGGACAATGAAAACATCTGATGAAGCGGCTCTTGGATTTTTTGAGAGAAAGATTCTGCGAAAGATTTACGGGCCTTTGCGCGTTTGCAATGGCGAGTACGGCAGACGATTTAACGATGAGCTGTATGAGCTTTACAACGATATAGACATAGTGCAGCGAATTAAGATACAGCGGCTCCGCTGGCTAAGTCATGTCGTTCGAATGGACAGAAACGCTCCTGCTCTGAAAGTATTCAACGCCTTTCGCGCTGCTGGTAACAGAGGAAGAGGAAGGCCTCCTCTGCGTTGGAAAGACCAGGTGGAGAAGGACTTGGCTTTACTTGGCATTTCCAATTGGCGTCAGTTGGCACAGAAGAGAAATGACTGGCGTGCTGTTTTGGACTCGGCCAAAATCACTTAGGCGGTTACAGCGCCAATAAAGAAGAAGAAGAATAAGAAGAAGAAGAAGAAGAAGAAGAAGACGAAGAAGTACGAGAGACGCCTTAATGTGGTGACAAGGTGTTTCCAGTTGTGAGTGAACAATTGGGCATGATAAAGCTATCGACATGGGAAATGCTGCGTAGCAGGAAACCTCTTATTTATGTAGTGAAACGAACGACTTTAAACTCAGTCCGATTTACAGCAAATTCACTGTTTTTTTATTTAGTCACTTCAACTGCATAGGAGAACAGCCGAAAGTCCTTCCGCTTCAGCTCCTCCAGCAGGTATCTCGCGACTTAAACCCATAGGGGAACTGAGAAAACAAAAGGTGTTGCCTCTATATATACCCTCTGCTGGATGGAGGCAGTGAGTCACTCTGTCGGGACAGTTATTTCAGAAAGCATGCTGTAATTAAACATTTCTAGGGCAGTTCCTATCCCAAGCCAATCAAGGATTGCCCATGGCAGGATGTAGTTAGTTAAGATACCCCCTATGTCGAGAAAACCCGCATAGGGAAGCCTTTGTAAGCAAATGATTCCCCACCCCCTATCTGACTTTATGCTGTGCGATCTCGACCCCCGCCCAACATTACTGTACTCATGTTGAGCTTTCGATAGGGTATTTTAATTTATCTTTTTTCTTTGTACGCATGACAATAAGCCTCCCCAATGGTTTTCGCCAAAAACTAAGAGAGCCTGATGGGCTTGAAGTGCTTGGGTCATTTATGAGGGAAGTTCCCTATATTTAATAAAAGATTACTCAAGCAATAAAAGCATTGATGTGGGAAGTAAATTGGGAAGCTGATTTGAAATAAGAAGAAATTACTTTTCAGAAATGATAAACCGACGTAGAATTATAACACAATGAAAAGCCGCGGATAACAGATATAAAAAAAAATAGGCGATGAAAAATGAGTAAAGTGATAAGAAGCAAGAACGACGGGTGGAGTTGAACGACGACGAGCGAGGACGATAGGCGTGTAAACTTAAAATTATTCAGCCCTATTCTGCATTTCGATTACGTTCCCGCATTCCGCTCCGCACAAATCGAACTTAGGTATTCTGCGTTACGATCGAATCGAAAGAAGAAGAGGAAGAGAAAAAACATCTTTCGAAATCAGCTGTTTGCCTAGGAATGTGTGAAATCGAAACAAAACAAAGAAATATTTGCCATCAAACTATAGCAGCTTAAGAAGTGAAAATTTGTTAATATTCTAAAACAATTAAATATGTATGTATATCTTACATTATTGTAATTTTAAAATAAAATTTCGTTTGTACTTAAATTAAGTGGAAACATAATTATGGAATCCATTGCCGCGGCATTATTGCTTGAAGAGGAGGACAACGCATCCCGGATTGCTGAGGTGAAAGTGGAAAGGCGGAGATTAAAAGATATGTGTGATCCGTTCCAAATGAGTGAAGAATTGTAAGAAATTCATCTTGATAGTGCTGAAGCTTAAATCATTGGTTTACTCTTTTAGATTCATAAATAACTTTAGACTTAATAAGGACCGCTTTCATGTCTGATACTTTAGCGGAAGAAACTCGATCAGCTACGTTAGCATCGTTATCACCTCTTAACCGAGTAGTGACTGCTTCAAGATTTTTCGCGGAAGGTAGTTACCAACACGGAGTTGGTGCAGATTATAATGTAGGAATGTGTCCGGCAACCGTGTCAACGACCCTGACTAAATTTCTTAAAGTCAAGCAACGAAAGCTTTTGATGGTGGACCAAGTGCAATTATAGTACTTGGAACCCCCTTCCTAAACGCCTGCACTTCCTCTGTCGCTTTTGAAATCCCATTATTTCAGACAATTTTTCGTATTGCCCTGGTGTTGTTTTTTTTTTTTTTCATTTCAAAAAACATCGCCAAAACAAAAAATATTAAAAAATAATAATTTATGATGATTTTTGCAACCATCAACACCATGTTTTACTTAAATTTTTGGAAATTTGTGTTATTTAAAGCCACGAACATAAAAATCGAAACGCTCTCCGTCAACAAATTTGCAACTTGCAAAAACGGAACTACGATCGAAATGTAGAATAGGTATAATCGTAAATTTCAAAGATTGATCGAAGCGGAACGGAACGCAGAATACCAAAGTTGCCAAACGGAGAAATTTTCGATTCGAGTCGAAATGCAGAATAGGGCTGATTAGCTGCACTGACAGCAACATAATTTAGATAATGCCTAGAAAATTAGGAGATCATGAAATCTAACAAATTTTAACTACTTTCGTTGATTTCGATATTTCTGACTTAGAAGATGAATCGGACAAATATGACCTGACTAAAAATTTATAGGATGCGCTTGAGAACAATGAAAGCTTTTTATTAGAAGAGCTTTCTAGATGTTGGTAATGATGAGGGGTCTGGGAAAATTGATATAGTAGAGAGCCGTTCAGTTGGTGGAACAGTTCAAGAAAGCGCTGTTTTCCAAACCCCACAGGTGCCATTGAAAAAGACTGAGCGATTTCGTTGGAAAAAATCTTCTTGGACCACTCCACAGACTACTTTTACAGAAACGTACCCAAAGAAATCTATTAAATTACCTATGGAGTATTTTGTGAAGTATTTTACTGAAGAATTTCTTCAACAAGTGGTATCTTCAACAAACCAGGCATCAATGATTGAAAATGGAAAATCTGACTACCCAAGAACTTCTCAAATGTCTAGCTCTAGATATAATGATTGGTTTGGAAATGTATTGGAAAATGGGTACTCTCGATGGCTTATAATTTTTCGAGAGTCATCGCTTACCTTCAAGATTACAGAATGCATTACTTTAACATGGACATGTCATTGGAGGTAATCTAATGAATGTACAGCTTCTTACACCTCACATTACATATTAGAAAATGCAATGCAATAGGCAAGCGAACAGCCGCATTTTGTTACCTTGTAATGCGCTACTTCATTGATACAAGAAAAAAACGCTTACCTAAAAAGATAAAGTTTTTGCGAGTAAACAGGGCACAAATGGAAAAGTTGGTAAAAGAAAATGAAGAGTTGAAACGAAAAATCTCTGATTTGCATCAAAGAGCAATCATAGCTTCAAATAAATGCTGAAGCACAACACGGGCGAACGGCAAATTTCGCCCAGCAGAGCGATGCCGACGTCCAACTTTCGCCCAGCTAATTCGCTTGCTGAAACACAATTAGAGCGGCACGAAAACAGCTGATTTTTATACTTCATAGTGGAAATACAAGGTGACCATATTTCAAGAGAGGAAGCTTTTCAACAAAAAGGGAAAATACCAGCAAGAACAAGCTTAAAATGAGGAACTACCAAAAAATTACTACTACTATTAAATTAACGTTTTACGAAATTAATCTCTGAAAGAAAAATTTAAGGTACTTTACTTTACTTTTAAACAAAAATTACAAGAACTTTTAAAGTATGGTCACCATGGTCTTTTTTTGCCGTTGCCGCTGACCGCGGCGATAGAAATAAATCTATCGTCGCGAACGGTCGTCGAGCAAACTTCGTCGTTTGCTTTTGCGCGTTCTCATATTGGTCAGTGTGTTTTAATTTTTACGGCGAACATTCACGGCGAAAAATTTGCCGTTCGCCGGTGTTGTGCTTCAGCTATAACTGTGTTCTTATCAGCTGCAGGGAAGTAGATAATCCTTCTACGTTCTCTGTCAGCTGGTTCCCCTCAATGCTAAGGCTGCCAATTTGGAATCTATTAGAAAAATCTTTAAAATGGTTAAAAATTGCTGACAAAATTTAGTTAATTATCGAAAAATGAAATGTAAACATTACGTTTAATATACTGTGTAAGCGCCCATCTATTATACATACTATTATTATTATTATTATTATTATTATTGTTATTTTTATTATTATTATTACTACTATTACTATTATTATTATTATTATTATTATTACTATTATTATTATTATTATTATTATTATTATTATTATTATTATTATTATTATAAGTGCATACGGATTGAAAATATATCAACTGACAATTCACTTTTCCTTAAAACCATAAAGAAAATGCAAGAAAAATGTAAACATAAAACAGCTGATATGCACTTTGACACTTAATCCATTTTTACCCGGAGAAAAAGTCCGGGCTGTTTCGGGCAGGAAGAAGAAGACTATTACCAATTTTTTTAACATGAATATTTTCCCAAACTGGATATTTATTTGGTATGTCGGGGTCGAGTCTGGATAGATACGAGTTCAGACGGCTGCAACCGTCCAGACCTTAACTGGATCAAAGTGACGCTAGTATCTCGCGGCAGCTTAAGCTTTTCGTCTGCAATATGTGGTGCTTGGGCACCAATAACGGCATTTAAGAAACGGGAGTCACTGAAAGTGGTGACCGACTCTCGTTCCCACGACAGTCGGATCTACGTAATCGGAAAGACCCAGATTCATATCTACCCAAGGACTGTCAATTCAGCATCATTCAACGGTAGGCCCAGACCCCCGTTTCGATTGGTTTGGACCAAAGGTGTTAGCTGGCTAGGCATGAGTTGGCATGTAAAGAGGTGGTTGGTGTCATGTGGCCGCTGCAATATCCAGACCGGAGTTGGTCCGGCGTGAAGCGGGTCTCTGGTCAGCAAATGTGATCAGGAAAATTTCCTCCTGTGGCAGAGGAAGTTTCGAGATGTAGAAATTAAATAATAGCGGCAATAGCACATCATCCTGTGGGAGCCTTTGCTTAATTCTTCTTGGTGTGGATATTTGATCTAGAAAAGTTACTGACGACTGCCGACCACACAGATAATTCACCGACCACCTTCTAAGTCCATGTGTAAGAGAGGAAGCCTCCATGTCTTCTAGTAGCGTTGAATAACCGACAGTGTCGAACGCGTTTGATAAGTCCAAAGCTGCAAGGACTGTTATCTCACAGGAGCGCCTGCGGTCATAAGTTCTGGGTGTTTATAGCGGTAAGTGCATTTTACAGAAGCCATGATGATGCTTCGCTAGGGTCAGGTTACACTTAAAGTACGGAGGAAACAGGGCCTCCAGTGTCTTAACTACTGAGGCAAGAAGACTTATCGGTACTTAGTTCTTTGATTCAGCTGGAGACTTGCTCCTATTAGCTTAGACCCATCCCACTACAAGCGGCCAGAGTAGTAGCGGTAATACGATCCACTTGTTGTGCCTCTGATGACCTATTTAATGGAAAATTTTTACAAACAAAAACATTATACATAAATATACTGTCTAAAGCATGTTGTAAAACACCCGTTAAGAAGTGAAGTAAAAATAAATCGTCTACTGATTGACAGCAACAAA
>JAPVRG010293704.1:2875-14230 GCA_029783565.1 Rhagoletis cerasi
TCTGCGAACCACTCCCTATCATCCGCAAAGTAACGGTTTGGTTGAACGGTGGCACCGCACTCTCAAGTCAGCCATCTTATGCCACAACATCGATCGCTGGACGTCGTTCTTACCGATGATCCTATTAGGGCTTCGATGTGCTTACAAACCAGACATTGGCGCATCGTCAGCCGAGTTGGTCTCTCGGACCACCCTACGCTTACCATCCGAGTTTTTCAGCGATTGTGATATTCCCGTTAACGAAGCAGAATCCTTCATTCATTTTCGACGTATTATGCGCGATATCCGTCCAGCGGATACTTCCTGGCACGCCAGCCCAAAATCCTTCGTTTATGCAGACTTAAAGAAATGTGAACAGGTGTTCGTGCGTGATTTGTCCGTGCGACCTTCTCTCTCGACACCCTATAAAGGACCCTACAAGATACTCCAGCGCCACCCAAAGTACTTCGTCGTCGACATCAAGGGAAACAAAGCGAACGTTGCATTGAACCGTTTAAAACCAGCGTATATAGCACTACCACCTTCCTAGGAGGGGAGTACTGTGGCGGCCCTACAACCTGACTGTGCGCTTGTGCACAGGGTATTATATTAGTAATGAGTAATAGTATGGCAAAACCATCAAATCAATCAGCTGTTTCAGTACCCTGCACCCTTTTAGCTTAAGAAAGAAAATGTAAGAATAAAGACTTCCTTTTTTGATCCGGCAGCCAGGCAATAAACGTTTTCTTATTTGGGTTTCTGCACAATATGTATGTGTTTTTCGGTAGCTTTTCAGGAGAGAAAAAAACTAATTTTTTTCAGAGTACTTGTACTGCGAGCACAAAGTTGTGTTTGATTTTAAACCAAAAGTTTAATAAAATATGTAATAAAAAAAAATTTAAAAACCACATAACTGCTTTGTTGGCGCAGCGATGATATACTTTATATGGGGAAAACTACATTTATTTATAGAATTTTTTATAAAATCGTTAAAAATAAATATTTCTATATCGAAAAAAACATTTCTCTTGAGAAATCTTCCAACAATAGAATTACGATACAAATTTAACTTCAAAATTTTCCTAAGTATTTTTTCAAAACGTGCCTGCTGTGGTTACGGACACAAAAAGTAACTAATTCTTGTAAATAAGAGATGTGGTTATTGGTTATGAAAAAGCAGTTAGTAAAATTTGAAAGCTAAAATTGCATCATAATTTTAGTTTTTGAAGATTTCTGAAGGTAATGTTTATATCCGATCAAAAATATTAATTTTTAACGAATTTATAGCAACTCTACGAAAAAATTTATTTTCCCTATGTAGGATATGTGGGAAACTTCAAAGTACCGGCGGCACGGTTAGTTGTTAACCGATTTTAAAATAAACAAAGTTATAATACCCTTGTGCACACAGTGCGCTCGGGTATAAAAATATGGGTCTCCTTATTTTCTATGCTCTTCAGTTCTGGGAGGTAGCTGAAAAAAAATTTGTGGACCTCTCTAATGCATATACATACTTGATTATATGTGTATACAGAAATGTGTAATTATTGATGGTCTACTAAGCATTATAACTGCATAAATATTTATTTAAATATAAACAATTTCATTACTATTTTCTACTACGAGTGAACATTTTTTGGGTACTTGTTTGCTAAAAGTGTATCATATCAGTTAAATTTTCGTCGCTTCGATTCAAAAGTGTGATGCATCGTCGAATTGATTCCTAAGGGATATACATATGTGTGTACATATGTATGTACATGTCTTTCAAAACATTAAGACTTTCATCACCTGGAAAATTTTTTATTAACTAAAATTAATTTTTTTTTATGCGAGGGCCGTAGTTAAAAACATATATTTCTAAATTTTTCCCCGATCCAGCCTAAGTGTCTTCTCCTAATCTTAAAAAAACGTGCTTTGTGTAAAAATTTGTTGGTAGTAAGTGCCTCTCATCGAAAGGAATTTATACATAAGTATGCAGTCTAAATATATTTTGAAGATTTATAAAACATGTTTGCAGTCATGTGTTAAAATGAATTTGTATGAAATTAAATTTTTAGCCATGAACTTTCAATTATGCGTTTTTTCTACATACTACAAATGTTGTTTATATTGAGTTTTGACTTCGATTGCCGTAGGACAGCCGTTTATCATACATCTACATTATACACACACACACACATTTGTTTTAATGGCTGAAACAAATATTTTAATGGACGTTTGATGAATTTATGGAAAAATCAAATTTATGTTGCAATTCGTTTTAAGTTCCGCAAGTAACAGCTTTTTATTTTGACGGCAAACATGCACGTTGGAAGAACAAACTAAGTAATACAAAAGGGAAATTTGATTTATTCCATTTGCACATTTCATAAATTACTTATTTATGCAAAAAAAAAAAATTCCAAAATATAAAAAATAAGCGAGTGGTCGAAATGCACAAAGAGAAACAGACCATTATGTTTTTACTCGTTTGGATGTATGCATGTACGTATGTAAATAGAGAAGGAATAGTAATATGGAAAGGTCGAGCGATAGAGCGTGAGTGATTTCATAGAATTGGAGCATCAAAGTGGCAGTGCGACGTTTTTAAATCAATTGCAAATAAATGGACAATTAAACAACGGAGTAGCCAAAACGGACAAACAACTGAGTTGAGGACAAAAAATTGGCAGTAACGACTAACTGACATTAAAATAAAATGTTTAAATAAATATAAAAAATATCGCAAACACTGACACACTTTGAAAGCGATATATGTTTTGCTGCTGCAGTCAATACACTTATTTATTTGGTGAATATTTCAATTCCATTTTTTGCTTTGTACTCAATAATTCAGTATGTACATATGTATGTACATAGTACAGAAGCGTAAAAGTAGTCTATTTGTGGGTACACATTAGGGGTGCCATTTATATTAACTACTGTGTGTAAAGTACTTAATCAGTCTACATTACCAAAAAACGTATATCTGCGTAAATTATTTCTGAGGTAATGCAACACAAGTTAATATCGATAAAAGATGTCGGCAAATTAAAATGTATTCTTTTCGCATTTTCTGAAAATATCCCGTAGAAGTTAAAAACAAGTCCAATAAATAGTTTTCGGGATATCTCATAATTACTGAAAGGGTCTCTAACCTCGGTATCTTAAAAAGTCATGCAGCTTTAGATCGATGTGTCAAAAAACGGGAGAGGATCGGGTGTTTAACGCCAAAATGGGCCTACTTAGATCCAGCTGCCCACCCTACATTGGATTAGATATTATAGCCGTTCGAGGATGGCCACATGGAGTAGTACTTTGGTGTGGTTAAGATATCAAAATTCTCTCCTGAGAAACCGGAAAAAGGGATTGCCTCACTTTCATCACGGATATCCAAACGTGTCAAGGATGGAGGAGAGAACAGGTGTGAGTATTTATAACTTTCTATTCAAAGGACAGATGGCCCACAGCCTTTCAGGCCTAGGTGCTAGCCAGGCGGCCATCGGCAGTCGTGTTCTGATAATTGCTGCACTAAATCTTCATCGCCAAAAGTCTCTGAATGAAAAGAAGTGGTGGCTAAAACTTTCTTCTTCTTTTTGATGGGCACTGTAACCGCCTGAGCGATTTTGGCCGAGTTCAACAAAGCACGCCAGTCGTTTATCTTATGTGCCAACTGAAGTCAATCGGAAATGCCAAGTGAAGCGAACTCCTGCTCCAGCTGGTCTCTCTTCCTTTGTGACCATCATCGCGATCCGCGTTGAATACTTTCAAAACTGGAGCGTTTCTGTCTATTCGTATGACATGATTAAGCCAGCGTAGCCGCCATATACCAGAACGGGCACGATCAGTGGCTTATAGAGCGTGGTTTTTGTACGAAGAGAGAGGACTTTACTTCTAAATTGCCTACTTAGTCCAAAGTAGCACATATTAGAAAGAGTGATTCTGCTCTAAAGTGCAAAGTGGCTTAGTGGTTCTTCTCGGTATGCAGTTACAGTTGCAGCTGCCCCGTGAAGTAGCGCAAATTCGACTACGTCGCCGAGTACTGTTGTTCACCCCGGTGAACGAGCGCCTCGTCAAAGCCCGCATCAAAGCAAGATCCTGTAACATATCCCTCATTTGCGCCCACGCCCCGTTGGAAGAGAAGGACGAAGCGTCCAAGGACAGCTTCTATAAATGCTTGGAGCGCACATACGAGCGCTGCCTCCGTCATGTGACCAAAATCGTGCTTGGCGATTTCATAGCCAAGATGAGCAAGGGAGGGATCTTTGGCGCCGCTGTCGGAAAATTCAGACTCCACGACGAAACGTCCGATAACGGTCTAAGGCTGGTCGACTTCGCTGGTAGTAAGCAGCACTAGGTTCAACCATAAAAAATCCATCAAGCTAAGTGGCTCGCTTCCAGTGTTTTAGACGTGCGTAAACTCCGAGGGCCAAACTTCAACTCGGACCACAATCTTGTTGCAGCCAAGATATGCACACGCCTCTGTACAGGAAAAAATGTGCATCCAACAATGCAAGGAAAGCTCAACGTCGAAAAGCTGCAATCATAACAGACGGCAAATTTTTCTACTCTCAAACCTGCTCTCAGAGCGCACTCTTCAACGAACCGACCACTTAAATCACATTTCCCGCTCATTAAGTACCGCCGCAGAGGAAGTAATCGGATTTCAGCGAGGCCGACATTAAACAAGGAATGTTCCGAGGCTGCAGAGAAAAAAGATGCCGCCTGCAGGGCCACGCTGCGATCGGGCACAATGCGAGCTATATCTGATAGCGAGCTGAAGAGGGAAGCGATACGTGTTTGCCGCATAAAGAAGAGAAATACTGAAATGGGGAAGTGCGAAGAGCTTGAAGTGCTGGCTGGCTGAAAGAAGAAACGCCCGAAAATTTTAGTAGTTATCGTTGTGGCTTTATGCCTGGCAAATCCACCATAGACCAAGTATTCACTTTAAGCCAAATCTTAGAAAAGACTCGCAAAAATAGGATTGACACTCAACATCTATTTGTCGACCGTCAAAGAAAAGGAGTTGTCTCTATGTCGTGATGTCTGAATTTGGTATTCCCGCGAAACTAATACGGCTGTTTAAAATGAAGTTTATCAATACCACCAGTTCCATAAGGATTGGGAAGGATATCTCGGAGCCGTTTCATGCCAAACGGGGTTGCAGAAATTGCGATTCTCTGTAGTGTGATTTCTTTAATCTGATGCTGGAGAAGATAATAAGAGCTGCAGAGCTTAACCGCTCTGGAAAAATTTACTAGCGTGCAATTGCTGGCGTATGCTGATGACATCGACATCATCGGTATCAAAAAACGCGAGGAATGTTCTGCCTTTTCCAAGTTGGATAAGGAAGCAAAGCGAATGGGTCTAGTAGTAACCGAGGACAAGGCATTTCCGCCTCGGCACCCACGTCACTGTCGACAGTTATAATTCCGAAACAGTAGAGAATTTCGTTTATTTGGGAACCAGCATTAACGCCGATAGTAATATCAGCCAACAGGTGCTACTTTGGACTGAGAAGGCAATTCGGAAGTAATTTCCTCTCTCATCGTACGAAAACCACGCTCTATAAGTCACTCATCATGCCTATGCTGGTATATGGCGCAGAGGCATGGACAATGACAACATCCGATGAGGCGGCCCTTGTAGTATTCGAGAGAAAGATTCTACGGAAGATGTGCGGGCCTTTGCGCATTGGCGACGGCGAGTACCGCAGACGATGGAAAGATGAGCTGTACGAGCTTCATAACGACATGGACATTGTACAGCGAATTAAAGTACAGCGGCTACTTTGGCTTGGTCATGTCGTTCGAATGGATACAGACGCTCCAGCCCTTAAATTCGACTCGAAACCCGCTGGTGGTAGCAGAGGAAGAGGGAGTCCTCCTCTGCGTTAGAAATTCGATACTTTGCCTTCCTTCTAAATACTATCAGAACAATATTAACTAAGAGTAAGATACGGCGCGGCGAAGCTCGGCGGATATTTGCTAGTATTCGATAAAGATAACTCGAGCCTTATAAATAAATAGATCAAACAAATAGGAGAGGAAGGGTATACACATAAGTATGTGTTAATAATGGAATAACACATATTTCCGATTATACTTGCATTTTGATTATCATTTTACTCTTATTATGATCGAATAAATGAAATGTGAAGATGATAAGCACATTGGGCCTGCAAAATTTAAATCAAGGATAATTTAAATTTATAGTTGAAAAGTACAAAATTTATTGATTAGCATTTATCGGAAAAATTAAAGTTAGAAAAAGTATATTTTACAATCAGGGATTCATTATGTGTCACAGAGAGACATATTGTTATAATGCTATCAATTTTGTAATGTTTCCAAATACTTTTATAAGATTCACCAAATATATAAAATATATGACATTATGATAATATTACTGTTGTGACAAAAATAAAAATAAAAACATACGAAGTCGCAAAGCTTACGTGGCAGTTTTCTTGGTTATAGTTTCATCTACTGGTCACTTTGGAGTATTTTTAAGCTTGTCTAGGGCTAAAACAGACACTGCGCTGTACACGAGAAGTTTGATATGAATCTTTCTACATTTATTTAAGAACAACTAAAGAGTTAACATTTCTAATAAAATTAACTATAATAATTTAAACGCAGCTAATAAGGACACCCCTAATGGCTTTTAATTTTAACTGTTGAATAAACATATATACATACATATGTCTATGTAAGTTAATACAGTAGCTAATTAATTAAGTGGCTTTTAACACAATGGAATCAAAAATACTTTGCGTGAATATTCACAAACGTACATACATACAAGCACACGTATGTACGTACAGCCAATATAAATACAAAAGCGCATACGCTCACACATACCTTAATATCATATTAGTACTTATAAAATACTATAGACTCATAAATAGTTAGGAAATAATTTGAGATGAACATAGAGAAAATCAGGCTTATTGGCTTTGCCGCCCGAGCAGATGACAAATATGTAACAGGCAGAAAGCCAAGCCACTCAAAACACACTTACCACCCTCCTTCGCCGTCGCTTGTGTATCCAAATTTTGATTCTGATTTTGATTGACAACAAATGCCGAATTCTCCTCCTTTGTGATGCTCATGTAATAGCATGTGTCATCCTTCTTCATGATATGTCGCGGCCCGGGATTCAGCAAAATTGTGTCCTCGTAGAATTCAGGCAGCTCGGCTGGACGTACGCCTACCAAAGCAACGCCATATCTATTGGGAATGAGAAACAAACAAAAAAAAAAAAACAAGCAAAATCGCTTAGAACGATATCAAAGACAATGAAAAATCTATGTCCATCAATGAATTTGAAAGTGATATATGAAAAAGCGCAAAATTCAATCAGCACCAAATTAAATTTAGTTCAATTGCATGTCCATCAGTCAGTCAGTTAGGAGTAGACTACAACGCCACAACTCAAATGGACTCAAATGGATAGCAAGTACGAAAACGAAAAAGTGACAAATTGAATAAAAAAGGACATCTTCGCATTTGGTCTGCGTCTACTCACTTTCGATGCGAATGAAAGCTGGCGTAGGTGAAACTTTTGCCCTCATACTCGCCGAAGAAACGACTGTCGCCGAGTACAATGTGATAGATCTCGTTGCCGGAACACTTGCCATAAAGACGGTGCCATTCTTCCGGTGATTGTTGACCTTCCCTGCAATAGTTCAATAAGAAAAAACAATGTTAAGACAATTTCACTTAGGCTTTTTTTTTTTGTATATTGTACAAGTTTGACTACGAGCAGTTAAAATCGCATTTGAGTAGATTGTAAGTACTTTTTGTATGTTAGTATTAATAGTGAGTGCACATTTGTGTGGGTGAAAACATTCCCTGCAAAAAAATCGATTACCTCGTTACTGAATGTGGAATCGAAAAAAAGGTTTGGTAAGAGCTACCCCTTTCCGCTCTAAAAGACATTTACTTTAACATGGGCCTGACATTGGCGGTAATGGCTTGCAGACGACTTAGCAGAAGCGAAAGGCCATTTAGATATTCTAAAGTACTACCTTCTAGAATGTCTAAACTGTCTTTCGCTTCTTTAACCCATTACGGGGAATGCAAGTCATTACCTCCAATGACAGGCCCATGTAAAAATAATGCCTTATGAAAGCGAAATGGGAAACGCTTATAAATTTCCTTCGATTCCATATTCGTTTCATAGATAAACACGTTACCACAAGAAGCGATTCCAGATTTTTTGCTGGGTGATGGCAAAGACCTGCGTTTACTGACGCAAGTGTCGCTGTGGAGTGTCCTTCAAAGTTTAAATGGCCTGTTGTTGTAAGTAATTGGAACTAATTTTTAAATGTCTTTGTCTATATTGATGTTTTTCGATTTTACTTGGCTATGCCAGTTTGAGTTTTCACAAAATTGTTTTATTCGTTAACAATTAGCAAATTAAAGTTTTGCATTCGAATTTTGCATTAAAAATTCCCAGTGAGACTACAACTCGCTACATTGTAAAAAGTTTTCCTATCTGAACCATTGGACTTACTACAATATGTTAATTTAGAAATATGGCAAATAACGGCCTCACTGCCGTAGTACTCACTACTAGTAGTAGTAGAGAGCTTTGTATGTGGGACAGATATATGGGCAGCTTAAGGAGGGGCGAGAGGTGTTTGTTTTAATAAAAAAAAAGAGGCCGAACTCCTGCCAGAAGCACAACGTCTATCCAGCAATCGATATTCAGGACATACTTTAGGAGGACTCGAAAAGGTGCATGCACCAACTCTAATGCAAAATAACGTCAAATTAGCGCATGCTCTGCCCAATCTACAAGAAAGGCGACCCTTCCATAAGTACCAACTACTGCGGGATCAGACTTCTAAGCATCGGCTAAAAGCCCAACGCCCACGAACGGTTTGAGCTTTTTCAGTGTGGCAATAGACCTGGTAAATCCACCATAGATGAGGTATTCACTATACGCCAAATAGTGAAACGACCCCAGACAACGGAATCGACACATACCATCTATTTGGCAATTTAAAATGCATGCAGCGACAGCCTTCCCAGTCCATCTAAGCTTCTGAAGATACTTGTTTAACTAGGGAACATGAGTGCGGCTAAGAGGTGGGCAAGGTGAAAAAGCCTTATCCAAACGAGCACGTAGGGCAGCCGTTAAATTAACCACCGCCTCATAGGTAACCTGAGTGGAATTTATCCTAGGTTACGCGGCACTCGAGCGCTGGAGCACCTCCTTAAAATGCAGCCAACCCGCCCTTTTTAAATTTCGCATGACGCAGAACAAATAGCATACTGGCCAAGATGAAGTTCGATATACATACCTGTGGTCCGAAACCGAATCTTCACTCGGGACTCTCCAGTTTAGAATTGGCCAACCAAACCGAGTGTTAGAAAGGGTAAGATCAATCACCTCCCGTCTTCAGGACGTAACTAATTAAAGTCTAATTTTTTACGTGAGTACCTGCTTATAAAAAGCTTAACCCCACGGTGCTCAAGAGCACACGGATGAACTCAATGCGTTGATCACCGCCCCGTGTTAGCGGTACCAATTGGTAGTGTGGGTGTTCACAATTCACCACCTTGGTTGGGTACGAGGCCTAAAACCTCTGCCGTACTCTGGGTGCGGCATCCGGTTGCAATGCAATTCCACATTGAGCCGACAAGCAAACTCTTCCCGCATTTGGGTTTCGAAGCCACAGCCACCACGATACTCCCCGAAGGGCCGTACAGGAACAGGCCATAGCAAATATAGGATGCTATGGGGGCCCCTGTTCCCCCGTGATACCAGATTGAGAACTCTGGTTAGACTGTGAAGCCGAAACTTCTGTCAGTTGAGTAGACACCACTCGGACTCCGGGTTGTCACACCCGTTATTCGATGAGTACGGGAGTTGATTGCACAATATCAACCCCCGCAACCCCCGAATCCCCCTGAGGGGTCATGGGCCTGACAGTAGGGGATACTGCCATCGGAAAGCAGAAGCTACAGAAATTAAGCAGAGCCAGAAACCGTACGGAACCTGTTATGCAAAAGCCCCGCACTCTGTGGAAGAAGAAGAAAGTTAATGGGTTCGAATTTTTTCAAGGGTTTAACCCACATAGTTAAAGTGGGAATACGCAAACTATTAGGGGTCGCACACTTAACACGATGGTTTGAGTAGGAGGGTTTTCACCATCCATGTGGTATTACAGAGCGCCAAAAATACGGGCCTAGGTGCGCTGGTGTGGTCACTGGCAGCCACTTCAACCCAACCTAAGCTATCCTGCAGAAATCAGTGGAGAAGATAAATACGAGTCTTCAGCTGAGAAGCGTGAATGTCCCACCCCATACAAGGACGAAATACGAAGCTGAGCTCATATGAAGAATATGGTCGGGCGATCGCTTGTTTCTGACTCGAATTTAATTGTGCTCTGTCCAATTCTCCTCATGCAGAGTCAGCCTTCTGAACATCGTTATAGCGCAGTGTTAAAAAATTGATGGGAGTTTATCAACGTGGCTTTAAAAATACCTGAGCGAGGAATGACTCAAACTATCCCATCTGATTTCAAAGCCGCTTTGGATGGCGCCTAAAACTCAGAATGCCTAAATTGGGGGGTCTCGTAAAATTAATAGAGTATACACAACTGTGGTTGGGTAATACCACCAAGGTCTTTCAAAATTGTGGCGAACAGCTCCGAGTCCTTTGATGCAAACGATGGTCTCGACATTTATTTTGAGGACCCGGTTTATAAGTTTCTACGTATCACTTATCAAATGGGGTGGAAAAATTGTCACGTAGAGCAGCCGTTACACTTACCATCGTATGATCAATGCATAAGTCCTATTCGCCAAGTAACAATTCAATATACCTGTGGTCCGAAAGCGAAATAGTAGGGTTCTCCTGTTTAAAACTGACACCCCCAGAAACAGAAACGCCCCCTCCCAGGAATAATATAGAGCTACGTCAATCACCTTTTGCCTTCAAGAATTACAAAACGTTGGTTTGGTGCCCACGTCCGGAATGTTGAGCTCACAAGAAGATATAAACACGAAAAGCTGATTACGCCTTACATTTCACTTGCTGCCGACCCAGATTTTTTTCTGGGAATTAGCATCAGAACACAAGTTTAAATCAACATTTCGGTTGTGTCAGTATTCCACAGGCACAGCCTACTCCGTGGAGGTGGAGGCAATATAAGGCCATATGGAAAATATGTAGAGACTGCAACAAAGTGTTTATACCAATTTTCGTCCTTGCCTTATTATCGCCTTTGGCGATCAAGTCCTGACAAGAATTGCTCGAGTTTGATAACCGTAAAGTGGGAGGACATTATAAGACAATCCCTCTAAGCTATCTCGTCCACATAAGCGTTGTTTAAACAACCACCCGGATAACACAACAAGTTTTATAAGAGTTTTATAG
>JAPVRG010293712.1:7210-20114 GCA_029783565.1 Rhagoletis cerasi
TTAAAAACTACTTGTTCTTAGTAAATTTTTATATGTTACTTAAATCACATTTTTAATGCAAGTCACATTTTGGTAGGCTGAGGGTGATTTTGGACCAATTTTGGTAGGAAAAAAACTTGCTAAGTGGCAACACTGGTCCATATACTCGTAAAATGTTTAGAACGTTTTAAAGAGCTTCTCTCGTGGAATATGTTTTGGTCGCCTTAATATATAGGCAGCTCGCTTCTTTCACAAAATGGTCCGTTTCCTAATGTCTTTACATACAAATATGTAAATTTGTTGAAAAATATTTATGTAGATGTAAGAATATACATATTTACACTTTTTACATCTACATATGTAGATATGTATGTATGCATGTTTGTAAAAAGTAAGCCAGTATGCCACCAAATCTTTATCTGCAAATAAAACCATGTAGAGGCTGCGCATGCGTGTTTCTGACAACTGACTTCATGTGCATTGTATATATATAGATATGTACTCGCAAACCTTATCACGATCTAACAGCTTTTGACTACTAAAAAATAGCAATAAAATTATACAGTAAAGCAGAAATACAAAAATTACCAGTTCCAATGAGAAATAATAAAAAACACCAGTAGCTGCGGCTGCCGTAACTCCTAAAATAAATAATAACTATGTAAAGACATCAGGCAACTGCGCGTTTAATTTTTTGCAAATTTCAATTGCATTGGCATTTATTTTTAAGAGTAAGGCCAGTACGTTGATGTCCATACATATGTTTGTATGTTTATATGTTTGTATGTATGGATGTATTCAATGAGCACTGGTTATTTGGGTATAACCTGTTTTTGTGGTTGATTGGATCTTGCTGACGATATCACAAAATCGCACACATACTGTATCGAAAACTTCATCACCGTTAAGCGCAAGCATTATAAGGTTTGTCTGTCCACCTCAACAGGCGTCCAAAGCAATTTTCCAGCACGCGCCGAAAACTTTCTTGCATAATACTTTTTGAATTGCATTTTTTGGATATAAAAGATAGCTCAGATATGTCTGGAGTGATAAAGAGTCAAATACATATATATGTACATAGGTACCCAGGTGGCAAAAGAACGGCCTGAAACGTCTTCTAGAAACACTTCTAGTCCTTCCATTGGCAGACAGAACCACTTCTGCTTCTCATTCTGTTTTGTATGAGATGTCCCACTTCTCAAGGCCTTACATTTTCCTTTCTCTGGGAAGGACTTCCATGTGGCCTTCCATAAGAAAGGCTGTGCTGTTATATAGTCCAATTTTTTTCATTGGAGTACGATTGCGTTCTGCACTTCACAAATATAGGATATAACTAAGTACTTAATTATTAAAAGTAAGGGAAGTGCTGTCTTCATGAGCCTCACCAGTAATAATTGCAGATTACATAGTCGCGGTTAGGCTAGGTTAGCTTGGCTGATTTGCTGTGAGTCTAACATAGTCATAGTCACAATGCAATTAATAGCGATTTTCAAGAATTCGCTAATCCCTTGCAGAGATGTTAAGTATTTAAAATACAGGTACAAATACTATTTGTATTTTGTATTTAAATATTTTTTTACAAGAGTATTTTGTATTTGTATTTTAAATATTTTTCCAAACAGTATTTTTATTTTGTATTTTAAAATACTTTTTCTATTCTTCATTATTCGTCATATCATAAAATTTTCCTATACAGCACTGTCATTAATTTTTTGGCACTTGCAAATTTTCTTATTCGGATTACCGCAATTTGGTTTTCTTTTTGCTAACAGTGTTGTGCATTTTCTTCCATACAAAGTATGTCCGATTTATATGGTAATTTCTAGCTAATTAAAGTTTGCACTATTTTGCTCTAACATCGAATGGGCTACAAAACCGCATACCCAAAATCTTTATAAGAAAAATCTAATTAAAAAGCGTGAAATTTTTACGAAAGTTTGTTGAATTTTTTTAAATATTGCACAACGTTTAAAACTTGTATTTATACTTATACTTATAAAAAAAAACTATGTTTTTATAAAAAACAATACAAATTGAATAACAAAAAATAATAATTGTTAATGCCAATATGTGATGCGCTTATAATTTTGACACGGGGTGTATATGTATGTACATTAGACCGTATCGAAAAAAAGTTCGTCGTACACCCCCGCATATGAAGTGCTTTTGAAAACCATTTAAGAAACGAATAAAATTGTTTTTTTTTAAATGCTTTGTTTTTGTTTCGAGGAAGGGGGGTTTCCTACGGAAGTTCATTGACCTCAGGTGCTGCATAAAAAAAAAAACAAAAAAAAGTTGGTTTTTCCTTCACAAGAGATTAATGATTTTTGACGGTGTTTAATTTAGTGTCCTAAGGACGGTACGTTAGGGTGGTAGCAACTGAGATCTGGTGGGTAAGTACCACAATGGAGGTCAATGAACTTCCGTAGGAAAAACCTCTCCTCGAGACAAAAACATTGGTGTATCACACTTTAAAATCCGACTATAAATGCCGAAGATATGGAAAAAAATGTAATTGGGCGACCACTAGGGTTGTCCAAAAAAGAGATTTTTATTATTTTTTTAAATGCTTTTCAAAAAAACTTCATATGAGTGGGTGTATGGCAAACTTTTTTTATTTCGCCTGTAAGGCGAGACGCTCTAATTTACATGTGATTTCAAAAGTATTTCCAAATATATATGTATTTTCAAAATACGTGTTTTGTATTTTGTATTTAAATACTTTTCGTAAAAGTCTTTCGTATTTATGAGTCATAAAATATAAACAGAATCAATTCGCTGAGCGAACTTCGTCGGAAGAAAGTTCGCTGTCAAAATTAAAACACACTGCAGTGTATGAGATTGCACACAACCAAACAGAGGACGAAGTTCGTCTGACGAAATTCGGCGAAAATAGATTTATTTTGAATTTTGCCGCTGCCGCCGGTCGACAAAATCAGCTATCAGTGACTAAATAGCTTTTTTCTTTACTTTTCGAGTAGATAATTATTAAGAAGAAGAAGAATAGGACAATTTGAGTATTCATCTTTTCGCTTTTGTATACTTTATGCTTTTTATTTGTCAATCCGCTGATGTGAATTTCGTTTCGGTTCTGTTTTACTGGGCCGACGGCATCGCTCCGCCCGACGAAATTCTCTCAGCGAATTGGTTCTGTTTATACTTAAATACTTTTTATTTATACAAGGCATTTGTATTTTGGATTTAAATACTATTTTACACCTATTTTTAACTCTCTGGTCCCTTGGTCTGCAATTTCGTTCAGTGAGAAGAAGAAGCCAGATCCAATATATATAGATGAGTCATGATCTGATCTTCCGAAAGCTGTACTGTGGCACGGGAAATGTTCTAGTGTACCTTTGGAGTTGTTTTCGGTCCCTGACGATAACATTACCGATCATGGTAGTGCTTACTTTTAAGATGAAGATGGCAAAAACGATAGTAAATAATATCGACGGAAATAAGAATATTAATATTGATTACGGATACAAATGAAATAAAAAAAATAATCTATATATGTGTTACAAAAATTAAAAAATAAAAATGGGGGTCTCACACTTGCAACTTATTCTCCAAAACTGTTCGTAAATCTTGATATTTCAATCTTTGCCTTATTTGATAAAATAGGCAGCTCGATCAGCATTTCGCTGTTGCCTCACCTTTATTGTTTCATGCACAAAAGTATATTGGGTTGAGCATGAAAGTCTTCCAATTTCTTAAAAATGCTTACTGGGTATTTAAAACTACATACGTAAACTGTGCTAAGCAGGAACGATAGAGTAATATTCCACACCTAAACACTTGCCATGCAGCTAGATTGGAGTTTGTCACTGGTGTTTTGGGGATGGCGCTACGTTGCAACGCTTTTATTGTTGTTGTTTTTGTTGTTTTTGGTGGCGTCTGTTGCTAGTTGGCATTTACGGTTCCGCATTAATAACTCGTTGTGACAGAAGAGCGACTGAATTTTCATAGTGAACATCATGCAGTACTTGTAGTAGGCTGCTTTGCAGTTACAGGTGCATATACATATATGTACTATGTATGTATGGGTGCTGGTGTATATGTATGTATGTACGTACCCTGCAGAAAAAAATTATCAATTGATTAAAATAACCAACTTTCTAGTTAGCGTTTTTGCGGGATTCCGATAAATAGCTAACTTATTTACAAGTTTCTATTTAAATATCCTCATTCAAAACTACTTTCAATACACTTTTTTCTGCACTTCGCAGATTCTTTTTCGTATTCAGGACATATAAAATAAAGGTCGAAATTTTATATTATCATTTTGATGTTATGTCTGATCGAATACAAATATGAGACCATCTACAAAGAACATGTACACAAATAAGCTAATATGTAAGGTTAAATAAAATAAGTAAATAAATAAAAATACAAAAAATTTAAAAATTCCTTTTTTTAATTGATAATTTATATCAAAAAATACTTAGCTACAAGTTAGTTGACTTCTAATGCAGAGGAAACCAGTTATCACTACTTTGCGGCCATCGCCCTTCAAAAGTAGTTAGTTACGGCGAAAGGAAATAGTTAATAAATAGGTACATCTAGTTGACTGCTAGATAGTTAATAGTTAGCTACAAGCTAGTCCCATTTCCTGCAGGGTACTTACATACTTGTGCAGAGACTATCACAGCCTGACGAAAACGATATGAAGTGGCTATAACTATTTTAATTTTCCAACTTTTTCTTGTTTTATTTTTGCTTTTTTTTGTGGTGGGTTAGTGGCATTTTGCCGCTGTCATTTGAGCTGCTAGTTTGTAGGCATTTTTCCTTTAGTTTGTTTTCCCACTCACAATCTTTTTTAAATACATAAATGCGTACATATTTGCGTGGTTAACTTGTAGGTACTTAATTCTTTGCTTGCCAGTTTTATTTGATTTTTTAGCAGCCAACAGAAAAACAAAAAAGAATAATATAAGAGCAATAGCAGCGGCAATATTGTAGCTGTTGCGGCAGCGCATTAATAATAATAATAATACCAAAGTTCAACTGCTGCAATGTCTGTGGCTTTCCGGTGGTTTCATTGGCTTGCTGGAAGTTCGTCGACTTGGCGGCTCAGCGGCTCAGCGGTTGTGACTGCAATTGGATTTTGTTGTTTTTAGTGTTGCAACTAATGCTCTAGAAAGGCAAATGCAAAAACCAATAAACAGACCGTCCGTCACTGAACCACACAGCTAGACTCACTGGGTTTTTTTTTTGTTTTTTTCGTCAACCTCGGCGTTGCAGCACTTTTCATATTTATTTGTATTTATTTGCATTTGGTTATGATGTCTACTTTTGGTTGTTGCCACTTTGTTGGCAGCAATATTTTATTGCCTCACCTGCTGTAAAAATAAATATACATATGTAGTATGTATGTATGATGTGTACATATGTATATGAATTCTAGTACATATAAAAAAATAAACATATGTGTTTGTAAAACTGTGCGCAGCTATGTTGGCGGAGTGTCACACCATTCACCTGCTCTTCGTCAGCAACCAACTGGAGTATTTCCACTTCAACTCCAACGCTTTTGAACCAAAGTATCGAAGCTGAATGCTTTTAGGCTATGCTATGTGGTTTTAAAAATTGCTCGCTTCTGGCTTTTTACGCATACAAATATGTAAGTATTATTAAGCGTAACAACAGATTTTTTAATATTTAACATTTGCATTTTTTATTTTAATTTTTTTGGTGCTGTTATTCGTGTGCAACGTAATTTTTTCGATTTGCTGTCTACTGCTGTGACTGTCATTACTTAACTTTAGTAATAAAGAGTGGCTGTTGGCTTTGCGTTGGTTTTATATTTGTTATGATTTCAACTGTTGTAGCGTTAAAGGTCAACCGGCTCAGCGAGTGTTGACGGCGTTGGAGTTTCGCTTTGGTTCGTTAGGCGCAGTCGCTGCTGCTCTGCGTGGATTTGGGTCAGTTCAGCACATATTTTCGGCAATTACTTTGTGTACGAGGAGCATGCACGTACATTTTTTTGTGTTTAGAAGTTCAGTTTTTCTAATCTTAAAAAAAAAGTTGTGTGTATGCTTTCAAAACTATGCACATTGTGGCTGGAACTAATCTATAACGATTAGATTTTTTGCTGGATGATTTAAGAGGAAATATTTAGGTCATTGAAATATAGAATGTAGTCTATTTATGCTTTAGTAAACATACACGCATATTTTGTAACATATTTTCCACATTTTTTTTTAATAAGGCGACTTTATTAAACCCGGGGAGGCTGGAAAACTTATAGAAATCTTGACATTTCAGTCAATGTTCAGAGAATCAAGGCATTTTCTTTTCAGTATTAAGAAATCTTCTGAAGCCTTTTGTATGCATAAAAAAGTTTACCGCTAGGAACGAAAACTAAATTGCATAGCTATGGTCTTTTACACACTCTATATAAGCTTCTTTGCTAAGTAAAGTGTTGATACCGAAAGTTGTAAGAACTTATTAAAAGGAAGGTTGTAGAATCGTCGCCATCTTGAAAATAAGGGTGATGAAGGGTTTTTCTACTCTGAGGGACCAGCTATTTTAGGGCCGCAAACAAAATATACCTGATAGACTAGACAATCTGGTAATTCAGGTCGAAATAGCAACCAACAAGTCCTGTGCGAATGTACTAGCTGCCGTGTGTTTGGATGATAAAAAGGCGATCTCTCCTCGAGAGGTGGCCAATTTATTTGCCGAGTTTTTCCGATCAAACTTTGTCCGAGACAATATAGACTCCTATACTCTTCCCAAATGTAATCAGTTTTCTTCTCTAATTTTTGGTAATTTGAATCTCTCCTCTGAGGACCTATCAGATGGAATATTAGATTTGAAGCCCTCATCTCAGACTGACGTGGACGGCCTTTAGGCAACTTTCTTCAAAAATTGTCCCGCTATTGCCATTCCACTAAAAATAATCTTTAGTAAATCTCTAGCAGCCGGTGTCTTCGTTGACGATTGGAAATTGACAACAGTAACACCAATCCTTAAAAGTAGAAAAAAGAACGATATCCGAAACTATACACCAATTTCAAAGCTGTCGAGTACTTCCAAATTATTCGAAGCTATCATTAAAGAAAAATTATACTTGGCTACGAAAAGTTTGATTTCTTCCAACCAACATGGTTTTGTATCAGGTAGATCCACGGATAATTTTCGTCCGGACTTCTAGTAGATTGCATCTACACAGATTTCTCCAAAGCTTTTGACACGGTGTCACATAGAATTCTTTTACGTAAATTGGGCTCTTTTGGTTTTCACTCGATTTTCCTTCAATGGTTGGAATTATATCTAAGTGAAAGGCGTTGTGTTGTTACGATTGAGGGCGAATCTTCTTCTACTTTTATTGCTTCTTCAGGGGTACCTCAAGGAAGTGTTCTAGGCCCTCTACTTTTTGTTCTGTTTATAAATGATATAAGCAGTTGCTTTTCATTTGCTAGTCACTTATTATACATAGATGACTTGAAATTTTTTTCCGCAGTAAGAAATTTAAACGATGTAGCTAGGCTGATCTTTATGAACTTGCCTGTTGGTGTACTAATTCCTTTATTTCTTTAAATATTATTCAAGTCACTTACTCCAAATCTCGTGATCCTCTGCAATCGTCATACAATATCTCTAATAATGTCCTTCAACCTGTGGATGAGATGAAAGAACTTGGAGTGATTTTTGACTAATATTTATCTTTCTCAACTCACATAAATTTTATAATCCCAAAATCCTACTCGATCTTAGGTTTTGTGAGACGAAACAGTGCTAACTTTTCAGATCCTTACACAATTAAATTATTGTTTACTGCGTTTGTTCGGTCCAGGTTGGAATATGCTTCATTTATTTGGAGACCTTACCACAAATTTGCTATCACAAGAATTGAAAGGGTGAAAAATGTATTTCTGAAGTTCGCTCTAAGATCTTTAAATTTCTCGGACCCTATTCCATTCTATAACTCCCGCCCGATTTTAATCAACTTAAAGTCGCTCGAACACAAAGGCCGATAATATCGCTGTCTTTTGTTCTTAGCCTTTTTATCTTAAGATGTTCAAAACCAATTACTAATCCAATGTACCAATTTCACGGGCGCTTCGCGAATATAATGAGATATCGAATTCCATTTCGTTTGATTTTTCAACTTCTAAGAATCAGTACACTCTTTTGTTGAATTTATATTTTTGAACTCTCGTGCATTTATTGAACCAATGGAGCAATTTGTACTTTAGTCATAATTTACCTATGAACTAATTTGAATAATTTGTATTAGCACTAGGTCAGTAGTCAATAAGAACTTTTGTGTTTTTTGACTAGTAAAATAAAAAAATAAATAAATAATTCCCTAGCGAAAAAAAATATTCCGCAGTGTTTGGAGAATTCTACTGATTAGAACAATGTTCTATCTCTCAATTTGACAGGAAATATATTTAATTAATTAAAAACTTTTATTAATTAACGCATCGCTGCTAATATCACTGACGGGTTGTTTTTCGGTCATCGTAACAGGTTAAAAAAATATCGTTTTGTACAGAAAGAAATTAGCTAATTAATTTCAGTGGATCAGTACTTCCCTGCGACTAATTACTTTCCCGTAATCGATTGTTTAATTAAATGATACATTTTTGTTTGTTTGAATTATGAGCAAGAAATTTTGTTACTCATACGCCATGTATCCTTGCGTTTCATTAAACTTAATAAGAAAAAACAATAACAATTGAGATACAAAACAAATAGCTACAAATATAACCTAGAAATATTCCACAATCGAAGAAAAGCAACTTGCCAGAACTCTGAATGAGAAATTTGGACTTCTTATAGAAGCATGATGCAATAATAAAAGGTGATATACGTAGTGACACCTCGTTTTGGCGGCTCCCTTAGCTAAAGGTTGTATTGTGGAAGTTTACCAAGCACCAGAGGTAGGAGAAGAAAAGAAGGTCGGATGGCCAATTTAGTACTATTTTTCGTACCAAAGTATTGAAATAAAAATTGTAAAAAACTAAAGATTTTTGACATTTTTTTATGAAAATTTTATAGAAACATAAGCTTAATGATATATCTTATGGGATACTTGTTTTTAAGTTAAAACATAAAACTTTTTAAATTTTCGATAGTTCGATATATGATATTTTGACATAAATATCCAGAAAACATGTATAATTAACTTTTTTTTGAAGTGAAACTTCTTACTCGAGTCCGGAGATGGTTGCGTTAAATATTTAACACCAAGTCATAAAATCTGTATCGTTCGTTCGATTCTGAAAAATGAGGTGTCAAATGAAGGGCATGACCTGTAGATGTGCAATATGGTTTTAGTTTTTTAAAGGGTTGCCATATATACGAAAATCAAATTCAAATTATTTATTAACTTAAATGAATTATTCCAATATGGGTATCAAAAGAAATGGGTTTGAATAAACTGTATTTTTTAGCTACATGTAGGAGGGTTGCCACCTGTTTCAAAAGTCAAATTGAGTTAAATTATACAAAAGTCTTATGCATAAAATTCTATACAGTAATCGTGAAAAGAAAGAGCTTAAAGAAACACAATTAAAATATATTTGAGGTGCTTCAAGAGGGTGGCCACCTGTTTAAAAAGTTAAACTCAAATTATTGAAGCTTCGATATGTTTGCGATAAATATTTAACGCCACGGTAAAGGTAGTATATGGCGGGTATAGAAAACGAATAGCTGCGTTAAACGCCAATTGGGCGGGGAAAGACTAATTCAAAGACAAGAATATAAACATAAACAAAGATAAAGATAAAGAAAAGATGAACATGAAAATGAAAATGAAGATGAAGATGAAAATAAAGATAAAGATAAAGACAAAGATAAAGATAAAGATAGATAAAGATAAATATGAAGATGAAGATGAAGATAAAGATAAAGATAAAGACAAAGATAAAGACAAAGACAAAGACAAAGACAATGACAAAAAAAAAAGGAAGGCGAACACAAAATGAAAAAGTTTGCAAACTTCTCTTCTGGAAATTGTTTCACTTCTTCCGCGCGTAGGGACTACACGCACATAGATTTTTTTTTCCTATCAAAGTATTAAAATACAATTTTGGGAAAACTGCGAGTACCTTTTTTAGTAGTTTTCCATGAAAATCGCCCTGATATAAAAAGTAGTTTGTCAAAGAGGCAATTGGAAATTTGCTAAGCTAGGAGCTTAAGATGGCGATTAGAGCGAGACGAACGCTAACGTATAACACCTTCCTTTATTGCATCATGTTATAGAAGTACTAACGGAGTAGGAGCTGTGTGGCCATATGCGGCTCTGGATATATATTTCTAAAGATATTGGCTGGAAATGGAAATTCTCTATAACAGGGCTTGGTGATGATAAATTTTAGTAAAAGAAACTCCTTTGCTTATCAGTGAGTTTCCTTAACTAATATCAGCTTTATCCGAACTTAGATCGGCTATAGCGTAGTAAAACTGAATTTGAATTCGTCGGACAAGGACAAAGGACTTGTGTTATTCGAAAATACCAGAGCTTCACTCAGCTAAGTTTCGACAACTAAATATTCCCAAAGGTTTGGGAACTGTTACCAAGGTTTGGTAATTATAACTAAAAATATTAAAGCTTCTGATATTCATCTACGTTGAGCCAAATCGTTGATTTAGTGAAAGATTTTTTGGATGTCGTAAATACTAGTTAATATTGTTTTGATACATTTTCTAAAATTTCTACGAATTCCATTCAACTTAACACATGGTTCATAAAAGCATGTGTTTATGTTCTGTTAATACAGAAAAGCTCTATAGCAACACATGGTGTGGCCATATTTACCAAATCTTAGTTGAGGCAACCGCGATTTGGTTTGAGAGAGGAAAACATTATTGCTTGTGAGCCACTCCTAAAAAAGCGCTTCGGTAGTTGCGCTTGCATGCAGTACACTGATGCGCTGGAGAGAGAAAAGCATGCACGCGAAACGATAAACACGCAATTTAGGTATGGCTATGACATGCACAAACTTATTTGTTTTGTTAGTTATTTAAAATATATTAATTTTTTGATTTTCAAGCGTTTCTAAACGGACATATAATTCAACTACTTTCTATCTAATGAGAAAGCAAATCAGTGTACGTAAACCAGCATTACCAGCAGATACTGATAGGCAATTTCTGCTTTATCGTTTCTTTTCAGCAGATTCTTACCACCATATATTATATACATTAATAACTCTTTATTTGATGAGGTAATATGGTGATCTCCGAAATAGCAGCTATAACTTCTAAATTTTTCCTAAAAAACAAATTGTGGTATAAAGCTCAATAACACTGTTGAAATATATTTATATTCTACAATATCTGATTCCAGTGGGGAGCTCAGACTTTCCGATTAAAGATTTCATTTAGGAAATGATTTAATTAGAAGTAAGTATGTATGTATTCAAAACCCGAAGACATTTCAGGGAAAAAATTAATTGAAGTTCGTAATTTAGAAAATACCTAATGTTAAAAAGGCAAGGTTAAGGTTTTTTAAAACTAAGGAAAAAATCATTTGATCCCAAAAGTCTTAAATATTTATTAGATTAAATGTTTCCTATACTATTAATCCAAATTACTTTGCACTTATTCCATTTATTTGTCTTTTAACTGAAAGCCATACCTAACTTTAATAGTTTTATTCCGTTTTTGGCTTTCATTTCTGACTAACTCTAAGTGTTATCCTAGCATGCAAAATTAAGAGCAAATAACGAGTCTAATCGGGGTTTTCTGAATTTAAAAACCGGAAACCGGTTTTTTTTTTCAAATTGCCGTTTTTCGAATAACCCGATATAATCGAACACCCTAGTTCCAACCCTGTTGTATGCTGTGGCATTGTTAATGAATATTTGTAAATATAGCATACATAAATAACGTTACTTCTTACAAGTTACACAAGTTATCATTCCTTGGGTACTTGGACACAAGAAAGTCTAAGGAAACACTCACAAGTAGATAAACTACAATGACTGTAGCTAACTTGCAGGTGTTTCAACTGGTTGTTACATTGTATTTTAGGTTTGTCGGTTGTCGTTCGACACTGTTTTATATTGTTACGATTATACTTTGATCCTCGATGATTTTTTAAATCCTTCAGGTTCGATCACTGGATTGTTAAATAAAAATGCCCAAATTACTGTACGACTAACTTTATTGTACAACAAATATTTTACAATACTTGGCATAATAACAGAAAAATTTCTTTCCCTAGATTCCGTTTCAAAACTGTACGAAAAATCCAATTCTCGGACCGTACAGATTCTGGAAAGGAGTAGTTTAGAACCAACATTTTTCTCTATACGACTCAGTATAGAAAATAAGTAAACTGCACAGAGATACATTGGCTTATCAGCATTTAAGGTGAGAATGTTTGTCAGGAATGGATGTTCGTAAGGAAAGTTTTTCATATTTCGCGCGTAAACTGAACAGTTTAGTTACAGTAACAGTAAGCATATATAAGTCATAAGGGCATGTAGCAAAAGAAAAGGGTAATATTTTCGGGCAACCCAAACTGCGTTTCCCCGCTTAGCGATTTCTAAAGAAGCTATAGATCGCTTATTCTATGTTTCAAAGTAAGCGCTGAAGAATTCAAAGTCTCACGATTATTCTTATCGAAAATTTGATGTAAAAAATGTTTTGTTCGGTAATTGTATGCAGCAGCTTTTTGTGTATGCTGTATGTATATTATTGGGATATGGCTTCAGATTGTAGAAGGTCAAACACAGTTAATGGATGACCGATCTAGCTTAACATGTAAAAATAATATATATATATATATATATATATATATATATATGTGTTTATGTAATAAATTATAAATGCCGCCACCACTTATAACAGAATCAATCTATGTATAATCAATAAAATAACTCAGAAATTAATCACACAATGAATAGTTAGTAAAATAAACAAACAAAAAGGCTAACAGAAAAGCAAACCAATTTATAAGATT
>JAPVRG010293776.1:5878-23302 GCA_029783565.1 Rhagoletis cerasi
AATAGACCCATTCGCACACTATGCTATCTGTGAGTTTTTAAAACTGAATGCATTCTTCTTTTTATTACATAATTTACAATCAATAGGGTGGTGGATTAAAGCCTATCAGCTTAAGTGGTTAAATAAACATATGAAACAATAACTGAAAATCGAATAAACCAAAAAATCTTATTTAGCTAGAAATCCCATAATGAGACGCAAAATCCCACGCGCCCATTTAAGGTGCGAAAATCCCAAATTATGGGCGAAATCCCACGAGTTGGCAACACTGGTGTCCGCTGTTAAGGAAAAACCTTTTTTTCCAAATTTTTTTCGACGTTACTCTGACCTGGACTTGAACCCAGGCCTGCGGAGTGGAAGCGCGCACTGCTTACCACTACACCAAAGCGGCCACACGAATTACCCTAATATATACATAAATGTAATGCATTTTTATGTAATTAATTAATTAAGATTAATAAATTCTTTAATTATACCAATCCTCCGTCGTTTTGTTTTTCAGTACATTGAAGGAAAAATTAGGCTAAGAATGAATTTTAACTTTTTTGTCCAGTCACCGACTAACTCTCTCTGCGTACGGTCATTCGTAGATTTTCTAGTGCGGTCTCTACTTTGCTCTGAGCTTATTTTGCTTTAGTGTATAACTTAGCGCTGCACGTGTCTTTCTTTTCACAAGTGTCAACTCAAAAAAACACCTGTTATAAGTGTGAAGTGGTAGCAAAATGCCCCCTGGGGCCACTTACCTAGGGGAAAACAGGTTCGCCCTTTTTCCCCTAGTCCGCAAACTAAAAGAAAAAAAGCTAATAAACCCCATGAATCTTTTCCGGAATTACCTCAGGTGAACATCACCAAATCGGACGATCCAAAATACATCGTTCTGAAATATGTCGAGAAAGAAAAACCTTTGTCTAACTTCTCATGCTTCTCTGTGCATAAAGCCATATTAGCCATAAGCAAGGAAATAAATTCCATAGCTGAGCTTCGCGATGGCAGCCTCTTAGTGCTTACAAAAAATAAACGAATCGCAGAAAAATTCCTAAATGCTAAATCTCTTCCTAGTATTTGCCATATTGAATGCTCATATCATGTCAACCTCAATTGTGTCAAAGGTACAATATTTGCACCTTTTCTGAAAGATCTAACAGAATCTGAAATAGTTGAAGGTTTAAAACCACATGGAGTAATTTCCGTATATAAATTTCAAAAGAAAATTAACGACATCGGATGTCCAACTGGAGCCTTGCTGCTGACTTTCGACTCCTACTCCCTTATTTTCCCAACCCCATGCGTTGCAAGTCTTGCCAAATCCTCGGACACACGATGAAGCATTGCAAGGGTCTCCCAACATGTGCAAACCGCATTCTGCCTCATATCAATGCCGAGTGTACCAGAACAATGTGCGCAAACTGTTCAGGTGACCATCCATCATATGAAAACAGCTGTCCAAAATTTGTTCAAGCCAAAGAAATTCTTAAAATTAAAACTACAGAAAAATGAAGCATTCGCGAAGCAACAAAAAAATACAAAGCTAGATCTCTCCAAACCACTCTTCCCCAAACCTTCTCCCAAATCGCAAGCTCTCCTTCTCTACCACAAAGTAAAACAGATAGCAAGAGCACTATTGACAGTGCGTCAAACAAAACAACAACCTATACAAAAAACCTCAAAGTAACTGAGCCATCTTCTCAAACTTCTCATCAAAATAATAATCATATCAAAGAAATAAGCAAAACAACCACAAAACAAATTAGCCCCTCCACCACTCACACATCGAAACCAAACTCAATCTTCACACCAATAAAATTTAACTCTCACCTTTACTCTCACCTCAATTCTCTCAATGACTCACCTCTTTTCTACCTTTCTACTTCCTTTTCCACAAACAGGGATGAGAATATGTCCCCTGATCTAACTTACGTTATTTCAGATCAAGAATGATAGAATACAAGATTGCGCCCATCAGAGAGAATTTTTCAGAGTAATTTGTGTATGACGTCACACTGGTGCAGTTGCGAGAGAGAAATTTATTCTCTGCATCGTGGCTATGCTCACAATCGCCGATTGCACAAGTGTGACGTCATACAGATTCTGATTCTGTCAAATTCACTGAGAACGCAATAGCGGTACCGAGATGGGCGCCACCTCTTTATTCTCTACATCGTGATTTCAGATGACATTGCTCAACTCAGCAGCCATTCAGAACGAATATAAATATAGACTCTCCTCGCTTGGTCAAGCAGATCGAGCGTAAGCAGTTCATTTTAACTCAGTACGTTTGCATATTTGTTTTGCATTCAACTTCATTTCTTTCTCCCGTTACGTTCTAATGCTTTCCATTTTGCATACAACTCGAAATTCTACTCAACAGCCTGCAATTATTTTACTAAATGAAACTCACCTCTCACTAAACCAATCTCCTCACACACCCAAAATGTAAATCGGCTACTTTCACAACCTAGCCCACATAACTTCAAATAAACAGGGAATAGCGATATTTGTTAGAAGAAATATTCCACACAAATTAGTTCAGATTCAGTCCAATATCTCTGCATTAGCAGTCGAAGTGGACATTCCACAAAAGTTAGTAGCCATGACCATGTACATTCCTCCCACCCAAGAATTTTCCTCAGCGGAAATTACATGCATATTATGCAATTCCTCCTCTCAACATGTTTTGGGCGGAGATCTCAATGCATGGACTATCATATGGGGCTCTTCACAGACAAACTCAAGAGGGGAAAAGGTTGAGGATACGATTTTGCACTCAACCCTCATTTGTCTAAAGGATGGGTCTGCCACACACTTTTCAACTCACAATTCTTTTACATGCATCGACATTACCTTTTGTTCTGCTTCGTTAGCCCAAATATGCTCTTGGAAAGTTCTGGACTCGCTTCACAGCAGCGATCACTATCCAATAATCACTCAACTCAACTGCCTATGATCCCAAACTACATTCAAACCTACAATAAAATTTAATACTGACGCAGCTGATTGGCAAACGTTTCGTCTGAAATGAGTGCAACTGAAGACGTCTTACAATGTAAACCAGGAGTCCACGAACATTTCAAAAATCACCCCTCTAAGAAGAGCATCCCGTGGTGGAGTGCTGACCTATCCGACTTGCGTTCAATTAAACAGATTTTGTGGCAAGCATATATACGGAATCGCACGGATCAAAACTTGGTACTTTACAAAAAAGCCAATGCTCTTTTTAAACGGGCAGCAAAATCAGCGAAACGGAAAAAGTTTGAAGACCTGACCTCAAACATTAACCCTACCACATGTCCCAAAAAATTATGGGGAGACATCAAAATGTTAACTGGTTCTCCGCGAAATTCAACCTTTTCGCACATTAACTCCACAAACGGAGTGCTTTTTTCTCCAACCGATATTTCTGACTGCTTTGCCACCTTTTTCCTCCCTTTCATCCAACACGAGTTTTTCGAGCAAGTTCCAAAGTGAAAAATTGGCAGTCCTCAATAGTAGCTTCCCAACGTCATACCGCCTAACAGCGGCCGCAAAACAAATAGAATCAAAAATACAAGTTTCTGAATTAGACTACGCTCTCAGCTCCGTAAAAGGTAAAACTCATGGACTGGACAGGATCCCGTACCCAATGATTGAAAACATTCCTAGCTCCGTCAAACATAGGTTGATCGGCCTTTACAACGATATTTTAGGTAGCGGAAATTTTCCTCAATCCCATTCTAAAACCCACTAAAACGCCGTCAGAAATTGATAGCTGTAGGCCAATCTCACTATTAGTTTGTCTCGGTAAATTGTTTGACAAAATTATTGTCAATAGACTCATGTGGTACGCTAAAAAGCAAAAATTGCTCAGCCCAAACCAAGCTGCATATAAAAAACATCATGGTCCCATTGACTGTTTCCTACATATTGACCACTTCATTTCAAATGCACTCTCATCCAGAAATCATATTTCATTGCTCTCAGTAGACTTCCAGAAAGCTTTTGACCGAATCGGTGTCCATATTATCATGAGGCAACTAGAAAAATGGAAAGTAGGCCCAAAAATGAGAGCAATTGTAAAAAATTTCCTCTCAAACAGAAAATGTAAGGCCAGAATTAATGGGTTTCTATCATCTATAAAACCTTAAGATAATGGTACGCCCAAGGCTCTCCTTTATCAGCTTTTCTTTTTATAATCGCATTCGACGAAATTGAAATATTAGCAACTAATCACAGAGGCATTGAATGTCAACTATATGCTGACGATGTTGTATTCTTCACCAAAATTTCAGACCTTACACAGGTCGCTCGTCTATTCAGAAGCATTCTGAATGACCTAGAATGATGGTATTTATCGTCAGGTACATCAGTATCACTTGAAAAGACTAAAACGCTTCACATTTGCAGGAAGCAAGCTTGTACTGGCTTTCAAACCAGCCTTAATGGAACTATTTTAAGCTCCGCAACCGAAATTAACCTTCTTGGCCTTATATATTGCTTTAAAACCCATCGTAAATATGTAAAATACCGCCTTGTATCAAGATTAAATATTATTAGGTATCTTACGTCTAAGAAAAGCGCTATTCAGCCGTCATACCTCGTCAACTTCACGAGGGCTCTACTACTATCAAAGATCGATTACGCTTTGCCATTTTATGGAAACTGCGACAAACGCTCCTTAAAGCTAATATCCACACCTTACCACATCGCCATAAGAAGATCACTCCGAGCATTCCCAACAACCCCGCTGAGAAATGCGTTCGCCGAAACGGGCCTCCCTAGTACAATGAACAGAGTTAACGACTGTACCTATCGCCTCCTTCCAAAACTGTTATCCTCAACAAACATCATCATTGCAAAGGACTTTAACAACGCTTCGAGCAGGAAAACAAGGCTTTCCATGTTCAAATTGAGTTAGTCTGAAATTGAGAAATGTCAAATGAAATGCAGAAAAAAACTTGACGTTTAGGTGTGGTTCACATTCAACATCGGCCCTTAAAATTTAACCACCCTTTATTTTTGGGAGAAACTTTTCATGGCAGAAGTACCCTCGGAGGTTTGCCATTGCCTGCCGAGGGGTGACCGCTGTTAAGAAAAAACCTTTTTCCTAAATTCTTTCCGACGTTGCTCTGACCAGGGCTTGAACCCAGGCCTGCGGAGTGGAAGCGCGCACTGCTAACCACTACACCACAGCGGCCACACGAAATCATGTTTCATTTCATGTTGCATGAAATAGCTGATACGCCAACTGCATGCAACCCATTTTTGCATGAAAATTTTCAGCTTGAAGCCGATGACTTGTAAAAAAAACCCAAAAGTATTTTTCAAATCTCAAATCCTTCCGCATATAAGAGGATTTTTCCCGAATTTTTCCCACTTTTATAGTTCATAGCTACCATAAATTTTTACAGTAATATAAAATTATAGAATTTTTCTTTTGCCTCGCGGGGTTGCCAAACGTCAGATTTTGACACAGTGTTCAAAGATTTGCGTAATAATTTTTCAAACGTTTGTAAACGGGTTTTACAAAAACGTCCTATAGCATCAAAACAAAAAAAGCTAGATGAATATAAAAAGTCCTTAGTGGGAGAATACAATAACATATAAAGACAAGTGAATTTGCATTTTGAGAAGCGAGATAAGTCAGAGTCGGTGGTAGAAAGTTTGTTACGGTGTAAGGAGCAACTACTTAAATGTTTTTTAAAAAATTAACTGCAATTTTAAATTACCAGAGGATTTCATCTGATGAAGCGTTGGAGTTTTCGAAAGAAAGATTTTGCGAAAGATTTACGGGCCTTTGCGCGTTGGCAATGGCGAGTACCGCAGACGATTTAACGATGGGCTGTATGAGCTTTACAACGATATAGACATAGTGCAGCGAATTAAGACACAGTGGCTCCGCTGGCTAGGACATGCCGTTCGAATGGACAGAAACGCTCCTGCTCTGAAAGTATCAAACGCGGGTCGCGATGCTGGTAACAGAGGAAGAAGAAGGCCTCCTCTGCGTTGGAAAGATCAGGTGGAGAAGGACTTGGCTTCACTTGGCATTTCCAATTAGCGTCAGTTGGCACAGAAGAGAAATGACTGGACTGGGCCAAAACGGCTTAGGCGGTTACAGCGCCAATAAAGAAGAAGAATTAAGAGTCAAACTTTCTGAAACGGGCCACTAAAAATTAAGTAGTAGAATTTCAAATGTGTTTTGGCAGATATTCAATGGTCTATGTGTGAAAATTTGTTTTTAATTATTTCTTGAAAATTTCAAATTTTCAAAGATTTATTCATAAATGATTTTTTGACCTTATTTTCATCAATTTTTTATTTTAATTGCTATATTTCCGTAAATATCCCATGAAAAATAACCAAATTTTAATGGCGTATTCAGAAAAAGTAGCAGAATCGAAAAAAATATTCATATTGGAAAAATTTTCTTTATTAATATTATTAAATAATAATTAATTTTGCAATAAAAAATTGACTATTTAACTGACTTCTCCTTGTGTTAAACAAAAAAAAATTTTACGAACTTATTCTATAAGGTATACACTAACCATTCGTGCAAAAACATTTTAGTGCACTCTATCCGATAAAAAAGTACGAATGTTTAAAAGTTTGACTCTAACGAAGAAGTATAACTTGACGAATTTACCCACGAAAGTCCGCCTGCCAAAATGTTAAGTAGTTTGGAAAAAGCTTACTTTATTTAGTTATAAAAAGTAACTAAAGAATTGCTTTGACTATTCAGCTTAAAAAACGGCGACACCTCCGATCCCGTTGGTGAGAAAAAAAAAGGAGCTAGAGTAGAGCGAAAAACTAAATGTCACAACGTTTGTGTGAGCTAGTGTTGTCGTGTTAGCATTTCACTGACAGGAACACTCTTGCATCAATTCGTAACACTCCGCCCACCTCGTCCAGGACCTGAGACGTAATCTGCTGCCTGCCAAAAGTGTAGGTCTCGTTGTTCTCCAAGAGGGAGTACCACCAGCTTTGACATCGCTCGCTTGATGATGGAGGTCGACGTACGAATAGTAGCCACTCTGAGGATGTCATCAGCTCCTGGGTGCACTTCAATATGCGACCCAACATCCATTGGGTTGGTGGAGCGCGATCGTCGCGTACTAAGACCAACTCGCCGGGTGACAAATTTGCACTGGATTGACGCAACTTGCGTCAAACTTGTAATTCGCGCAAGTTGATACATACATTTTTGTGTTGACATCAAGTAAGGTCGGTTCAGGGACGGCAATTAACGGGCCGCCCACCAAAAAGTCTCCCGGGGTCAGCGCAGAAAAGTCGGTTGCATCATCTGTCAAAGCAGATATCGGCCTGGAATTAAGCACCGCCTCAACCTGTTTAAGCATATTGTAAAATTCCTCGAATGCGAGCGCTGAATTTCCAATGACGCGCTTTAAATGATGCTTCATCCTTTTAATACCCGCTTCCCAGATACCCCCGAAATTCGGAGACCCAGGTGGTATGAAGTGCCGCGATATTCCACGAGATTTCACATACTGTGCCTCTGCGTCAAGCTGTTTTCGGAAAGCAATGAGATCTGCTTTAAGCTCCGCATGGGCACCCACAAACGTTGTTGCACAGTCACTGTATATATCCGAGCTATAGCCTCTTTGAGAAAAAAATCTTCGGAGTGCGGCGAGGAAAGTTGCTGTGCTCAAGTAGCTGACTAATTCCAAATGAATGGCTCGGGTGCTGAAGCATACCAAGAGAGCAACATACCCCTTGTAACTGTGACGACCCCTGCCCTTCTTAGTGCGAATTTTGGCTGCTTTGGCTGTTGTGCACCAGGACGTTACTGCTAATAGCATGTTGATGTTTGAATGCTTCTGAAGCAAGGTTGCAGTGAGCGTGGCCGAAATTGTCACTGGCGAGACGACTGGTAAAGAAGCAGCCTAATGAGATATCGCCTTGATCAGGAAATTAAAAATGTGAACTGTACAACCATCGAGGTACATCCCACCACGGCGACAAATCTGCGAGCTGAGATGGGAATACTCCCCGGGATGCGACGTCAGCTCGGTCGTAACTTTGGCCCAGGGGTGGCAGATAGCGTTGGCGGTCCGAACGGTCACCTGCAAAAGCTACGAAAGCTGATGAGTATGGCCCCAGGGTGACAAAGGCAGCCCGCTCCCCCCCTTTTATGTATTCAATCATGACTGCTTGGCATTGTGGGGCTGGTTTACTCGCTTCGTCACAGTTCCCGCTCGCCACGCGGTATTCTAAGCGGGAGATTTTGTCCACTGAAACCGTTTGCCAAAAAATGATGGGTTTGGGGTCTGTGCGAGAGGTATTCCCCTTTAACAGGCCCCCCAACCTGTCAGCCTTTTCCTGCAGAAAAAGCAAAGAGCGCTCGAGGTTTCATTTGCTTACCTCGGAAGCTGATGCTTTAAGCCGGTTGCGAAGCAGCATAATGCGTATGCTGTACATCTTCTGTGTGGTTTATACGCTTATTTGAGCGTCTATACGTATGGGTATGGTTGTGATGTTGTGTACGGCTGTATGTATTGTGGGTATGTATTTCGGTGGTTATACATAGGTATGTATGATGGTTTGTTGTGTGCGTCTCTAGGTACGTATGCCAGTGGATAATTGTAGGTAGGTATCATGGTTTGTTGTGCGCGTCTGTATACATTGTAGGTATGTATATGTATGATGGTTTTTTATGAAAGTGGGTATGTATGAGCGTAACAGTGTGACGTAGCTACGTTATCGTCCCCCTCCCACTTCGGCGGACGAAAAGGTTCGGTACTTCCTGGTTTGGACCCGAGGTCCTGCACTACCGGATCGGCCGCTGTCTGTGTTTTGTGAACCTTTATTGGTTTTTTATCTTTAATACATATATTTAGTTTTAAAAAAAAAAAAGCTTTAATTTAGGTTAGGTTAGGTTAGGTTGAAGTTGCTTCCAGTAACCACAAGCACACCTAGGCCCCTAAGATTTTGGACTCGTTGTGATACCACGCCGCACATTTGAACCCTCTTACTCAAACCATCGTATGGAGTTAGCGAAAATCAATAGCTGCCGTATTCCTACTCCGGCTAAGTCGGTTAAACCTTCGAAGAGTTCTGAGCCCAAGAACTTTATTCTTCTTTTGCAAAGTTCTTGACATTCAGAAACCAGAAACTCTTCCAGGATTGCTAAAGTGGAACGGATGTGCCCAATCTTGCAAGTTCGTCCGCTTACGTACCAGGCAATTTACGTTCTAGTGCCCCGCCACCATACCAAGACCCCATAGAGTAGAATAGGCCTAACAACCAGTGTAGAGTTGGTGCATTATGCTTGGGGACAGCCTCCAGCTACGTTCAATTGACCCCTTGCAACTGTAGAAGGCTATTGTTGCTTTTTTAACGCGTTCTTGTACATTGTGCCCAGTCGGTGAATTCTATCACCGTGCTTTACCAGTCGCATCTGACTAAAGCGTAATCTGCGTCCATGCGGACGTTTGGCGTTTATACCAACGGCCGCTGTGGTGTAGTGGTAAGCAGTGCGCGCTTTCACTCCGCAGGGCCTGAGTTCCAGCCCTGGTCAAAGCAACATCGCAAAAACTGTAGAAAAAAGGTTTATTCTTAACAGCGGTCGCCCCTGGGAAGGCAACGGCAAACCTCCGGGGGTACTTTTACCATGAAAAAGCTTCTCATAAAAATACAATCGCCGTTCGGAGTCGGCGTAAAACTGTAGGTCCCTCCCCTTTGTGTGACAACATCAAGGCGCTCGCCACAAATTGGAGCAGAATTTCGGCCAAACACTAACATATGTGTAACCGCCAATCTATTATTATTATTATTATACCAATGGACTCGCCATTTGTGTTTCACCAAGGTGAACGTCGATTTGTGTGCCTTTCCAATCGGCTTCTTTCAAGTTGGTGTAGGTCTGGTGTTCCGCGGAAGCAAAGTCGGCAGGTCTATCAATCGAGATTACTATGGCAGATGGTCAGATGCCAAGGTCAGCATAGCTCGCCATGATATGCTGTTTATAAGACCAGCGCTGACTATTGTTATGTCTGGCGAGCTGCAGCAGCTGGCCATAATCCTGGTGGGTGCATCGTCGTTCATTGTGCAGAATGTTGGGTGGCTTCGTGGTGCGCGGTGTTTATAGCGCTATAGGCTATCTCTGGTAGTTCCTGGTCCCATGTTCGGCGATCTTCTCGTGATCTTTGTTCGATCATTGTTTTAACTACGCGTTTGGCTCGTTTGGTGGGGTATTTGTGAAGCACATATGCCGCCGTGAATCGATGTTGTGCTTTTGGAGAATTTGGCCAATTTGGCGGTAGAGGTAAATTGTTTGCCGTTATCGCTAAGGAAAATGGCAGGGATTATAAATCGGTAGATCACCCTTTCTCGGAGGGTTTTTGATGGCTGTAGCGGCGGTGGCATTTCGGACGGGTATTAATTGAAAAACTTGTCCACCACAACCAGGAGGCGATTGTTGCCTTGTTTTGAACATGGGAGTGGTCCGATGAAATCGGCGGTGACGGTTTCCCATAGCCTTGAGCGTTGCATCGTGGCCATCAATCCTGCGGGGCGTCGTTGCTCCAACTTGTATGCTGCGCAGGAGAGGCACCCACGGACATCGTTGGTTACATCCCTATACATCCGGAGGTGTCCTACCGCGGCAGCGTCGTGGATTTATTTAAGGATCTCTTCTCTTTGGTTGGCACGAATGCAGAACTTCCATTGTGGTGCCCGCCCAGGTGGTGCAGTTTTTCTTGTACAAAACTGAATTTTTTAAAATTGACTTGCATTTTGTAGTTATGAAGTCTATGGAAGACTTGGTGTAGGTAGGTCATATGTTCGGCTAAAGCGTCGCCCGGCACGATTATGTCATCTTAGTACGCGAATACCTTTGGTTTTAATTGTGGACCGAGTATGGAGTCGAGGGCGCGTTTAAAGGTAGCCGGAGCGGAGTGCAAACCGAAGGGCATCGCCTTCCATTGCAAGAGTCCTCGTCTGGGGACTGTAAAGGTGGTGTACACTCGATACTTTTCTGCCAAGGGTATCTGCCAGTAGCCGTTTTTCAACTCGATCGTTGAAATGTACTTTGCTTCTTTTAGTGGTCTAAAATTGCTTCAATTTAAGGCAATGGATACGCGTCGGGCTCGCTAGCAGCGTTGAGTTGGCGGTAGTCGATGCACATCCGCCAAGTTTCTTGTTTCTCTACTCCTTTAGAGCTGAGTAACTCGTCCACTTCGGCGTTTATTACCTGCTGCATGGCGGAGTTGCTCAGATAGTAGCGCTGCTTCAGCGGTTGTTGGTGTCGAAGTGTGATGACGTGCTCAGCGGCGGTGCTTGGTCCGGCGATGTTGGAAAATAGTGTCTTGTGGCGTTCCAGGAAGTGTGCTAGTTCTTGGTTCTACTCTTTATCCAGGTGTGCAAACGCAAGTCCGGTCGACGGCTCATTTTGCTAGGACGTCCATTCCTAGTATCATTCGCTCTGCTGTGTTATGAATCACTGCTACTGACGTGCATGTGAGTCGATCGTTATATTATTCCTGACGGGGTAGGTGTGCGTGCTAGCGACTGATGTGAGTTGTACGTTCCCATTATTTGGCTGAGGCCGGATTTTTCGTTCTAGGTGTGCGCGTCCTGTCGTTCACATATATCAGCGTGGCTCATGTGTCCACCAGTGCCCGTTTGTTCAAGAATTCGATAGTGACGTTAGCGTAAAAGCGACCATCGATATTCCGCCATTCGGGTTGCCATGTGGTAGCTTGGGCAATGGGTGGCACTTTTTTTTTATTTTTTATTTTTTTGTATTTGGTTACGACCCGGTAGCTGGGAATCTTCATAGATACAAGCAGCCCTTACTACCTGCATGCCCGATTTGCCTCCTGGCACCTACGGACTAAACCCAGCCTCCTGCGTATGCTGGGCCTGCTGCACCCCTGCGGGACTATCAATTCCGATATTTCTTCGCAGGGCAGGCACTGGACGTTATTCTGTGTCGTCACTCAACGTGCGTTTTCGCGCCTCGTTGTTCGTACATCATGCCTCAGACGCTTCATTACATCGGTGATGATGTCTGCGCATTCGCTCCATATGTCTTCATTACACAACATCGCCTTCAGCAGGCCTTTGGGGACACTGCGCTCCCTATACAGCATTCGAGATGGTTGCGTTCGTGTTCGAATCTATGGCAGTCCATAAGGATGTGCTCTGCATTTTCGTATTTACCATCGCAGTAAAGACAATAAGGATGGTCAGCATGTGTGTACTTGTGTAGATAGTGGCGGAAGCAGCCATGCCCGGTGAGAAACTGCGTGAGGTAAAAGTTAGTTTCTTCGTGCTCTCTTTCGATCCATTCACTTACCGTTGGAATCAACTTTTTCGTCTAACGCCCTTTCGTAGTCGCGTCCCATCTTTGTTGCCAATCGTTGATGCACCGTTGTAACGCCTCATTCCGGTTTGTAGGACTGCGCTTGGTTTCTGCCGCGGCTTTTGTCGCTATGTCTAATGGGTATCTTCCGGCCAGAAAATTTGCGGCTTCATCTGATACTATCACGTACGCACAGCATACCCTTAGTGACGCTAGTCTATGCACTGAGGCTAGTGCGATCAAGTATGACGCCGAGGTACTTTATGGCTGGACTCGAATTTATGGTGCAGCCACCTACCGCATTTCGATTTCTTCAACCCTTTTTCGGCTGGTCAACAGCAGCGCCTCTGTTTTGTGATCCGCCAACTGCAATCCAGCTGTTTGCAGCCATGTTTTCACGGAAGCTATGGTTTCACTGCACATGCGCGCCACGTCCACAAGGTGTTTTGCCACCACAACAACAGTTATGTCATCCGCATAGCCGACAATGGACACACCCTCCGGTGTGGAGGAGTGGTCCCACAACCGACCCCTGGGGCACGCCGCCTGTAATAGGGTACTTTTTCGGACCTTCGTTGGTGTCGTAGAAGATCACTCTTTCGCTGAAATAACTGGTTATTATTCTCGATAAGTAATCCGGGAGGTTCATTTTTCCGTCCATGCCTGGCGATTTTTTGGTCTTAATTTTGGCTGCGGCGGCAAGCACTTCGGCGTTACTAACCGTCGGAATTTCGGAGGCTTCTACTTTCAGCTCACGTGGCACACTATACAAACTTGCTGCGGGAATAACCCAGAGACGATTTTCTTCATTATTCTGGGGCACACTGGTGACTTAGCGTCGCTCCCTTTCAGTTTTTTTAGCACAATGTTGTACCCACTACCCCAAGGGTTGTCGTCGATGTCTCTTATCAGTTCCAAGAAAGCCTCGCGCTTACTTTGCTGGATTGCTTTTCGCAGTTTCTGACGTTTGCTTTTGTATGCGGCTTGGATACGGATATGCTAAGGGTTATTCCTAGCCCTCTGTCTTTGGTGTTGTCGCCGCATCCTGAGGCATTCCGCTCACAGATGCGCTATTACCTGGTTCCACCAGTAGGCTGGAGTTCTCCCGTTTCCGCTCTTTTTGCGTGGCATCGATGCATCGCATATATTGCTTACCAGCTTCATTAGCGTGTTAGTGCAAGTGTCGGTGTGTTCGGCGCTTTCGCCGAGTGAGTCAGGTAGGAGCTCTGCCATGTACTCCAGCATGATACTATCTAGCATTTTTACTTTACAGCCAGCCTTTGCACTTTCGTGATCCATTTTTCTAAGACTTCCCATTCTATTCTATTAAATAGCGCAGGGGTGCAAAAGGTCAGGTCAATGATCGATCCCGCGTTCCCTTTCTGAAAGGTGCTTTTCTTCCCCTTATTAAGCAGCACGATGTCGAGATTGACTAAGGCTTCAAGGAGCGCCTGGCCTCGTGGGGTTGTTTTCGAGCTACTCCATTCTACTGCCCATGCGGTAAAGTCTCCAGCGACGACCACGGGTGTTTTCCCGGCAATATCAGCTGGAAGACGGCTTAGCATGTTTTTGTAGTCTTCTAGTGCCTCGCTTGGAGGTGCGTAGCAGCTGTATAAGTGAATTCCTCCAATTTTTGCACAGATGAAACCCTCCTGCCGGCTATTGCCTCTGGTTTCGAAGGGGAGAGCCCCGCATGCCCAGACTGCAGCTTTTCGTCTCGTCCTGCAACCAGCTTCCTTCCACCGAGGGTGCTCCATACTGCTTACTGATGAGAGCAACGTCTATATTTCGCTCGAAGATTGCTTATTTTAGGAGGTCTTGCGCCGCCTCACAGTGGTTTAGATTAATTTGTAGGCACCTGATCATTGCTTCAATTGGCGAACCGCCTTTTTTCACGCCGGACATCTGAAGCTTCCAGTAGGATTATTCTCTCCAACCCCGTCACTTTTCTTGTAGATGGCGCATTTGGGCGCTGCCTTACATAGGTTGGCAAAGTGCCCCTTTTCTCCGCAGCGCAAGCACGCGCCGCTACGGTCCTCTGCATTTTTACAGTGCCTAGATATGTGTCCAAATTCAAAGCATCGGAAACATCTAACTGGGCTAATTATTTCTCGAACCCTGCAGTTGACTCAGCCTACACGGATTCATCCCGCCTCCACCAGGATTTTTGCGTCTCGGACCGGGAGGTTTATAGCGCGGTTTGGGTGCCATTTTTCATTGTCCTCATGGTCTTCACTGCAACAGACTCCCCGTGATTCAATCTTGGGAACTTATCTTTAATGGCGTCACCGATGCCTTCTGCTGTTGTAGCGACATCTACGTCACGGATCTCGATCGTCAGTGATTTACTTACGATTTTTACGTTTGCAGAGTTTTTCAGCAGGTCGGCCGCTCATTCCTTAAACTTGCATGCCAGTTGGCCGGTCTTGTCACGAAGCTGAACCATTAAGTCACTGCTCGCTGTTGTGATAATTTTGTTCACATTCTCTCCAATTTCTTTCATATCCGGTGGCTGCTTCATTTGTTTAATGATGTCTGCGTATGTGGTGGTACCCTCCTGTGGTTGATTTGCGGCATCGACATCTGGGAAAAATTCCGTCCTGTCCGCAGCGGGGCCACAACGCCGCCGCGTGTTGGCACAGTAAATCCCTGATTTTCGCGCTTCTTGCAGCGCCAGAAGGTGTTTCTTACGTCGTACCGGTTCCCCATGGTGGAAAGTCTGTGTGCTGCCTGTCTGTTCTGCCTGGATTCCTCGTTTATGAGCAGCTCGTACCCATCGGTGAGTTCCATTACCTTCTCGATGGTTTGGAATACGCTCCTTTTCACGAAGAGTCAGTACTTGACTCGAAGGCCGTCGTAAATGCGCTCTAAATACGTATACGAGTGTGTAACTGGTTTAGACGTGTTTTTTATCGCTCCGCAAATTTTCGTGTTTTTACTAACGCTTATTGATTTAAATATTTATGGACATGGTGGTACTGCTAAAAAAGAGATAGTGACTCTACAAAGCAAATTGAATTATAGCTAAAAAGTGCTAAAATATTATTTTTAATTATGCCTTGTCTATGCGGACAAAAGGTTGATCGAGCTCAACCTAAAGTGCAGTGTCATAAATGCAAAGATATTTTCCATATCAGTTGTGTTGGTATTTTACCGGCTGACCTAGATTTTTTACTCTCGTCCGATAAACCGTTCTTTTGCAAAGTATGTATGGCTTCGGTATCTATTGGTTCGGATGAGAATATTATCGCCAAATCTGCCTTGAATGCTAACTCTCAGAAAAGCAAACAAATTTAGAGTCCAGCGGAAAATGCTAATAATCAACAATTACCATTAAAATCGTTGTTTAAAGATATTTCTGCTCTTAAAGTTGAGAATGCACGAGTGATTTCCCTTGTAAATGCCTTGCACGAAGATAAGGCACAACATATCAAAAAATGTGAAAATTTAGTTAACATTGTACAACTTACTGCTAAAATTAAACATCTCCGCAGCGCTGTCGGCAGTTTTACTAAGCTCAACATAATAAACAATGCTAGTGGTGTAAACAAATCTGCTGAGACGATTGTCTCCGCTAATCACGACATCTCTTTACCGTCGCATCCCGCCGGCTTCTTCTTCTGCGCATTTAGTTTCGAGCTCGCCAGCTGCAGCTTTTTGTTCGACTGTCACAAATTGCATTGAGTACCAAGATTTCGTCGGCAAATGCATCGCCTCCGCCAGTCGCGTCGCTTGCTGGTAGTAAAACCAAAGCTGCTCATCGTACTAACACTATTACTACTACGGCTAATGCTATTCTTACTGTTACTGTCGATGTGTGTTGTGGTAACACAAATGCTCGCATGCCCACTGCAGCCACGTCTAGAAATACCAACGTCCCAATGCCGGCTTGTACCTACGCTGCTGCTGCCGCTCCACCTACGCCTGTTGTTAGTACAACAGTTCCTACTGCTAACATTCCCACTACCGCTGTTTCTTCTATCAACGCTACCGCTAATGCTTCTGCTGTAAACATCAATGCTCTCATGACAACCGCTGTTATTGCTAGAAATGCCAACGCTGTCCTACCGACAAATTCTTTCGCTGCTACATCCAATGAAAGGAGAAATACACTAAATGGAAAGGTGAAAAGATCACGCGCTACCGTTTGTGTTGGTAAGAATGATAACTCTGATAGCCCGAACACAATGAAAACGACGGGCTACGGACCACAGCTATCAAATTATTTTAACACGTACTCTTATGCAGATAATTATTTTGGAAGCGACAGAGCTACACCGCAACCGTGGTTGTGTCCAGATTAGATCTATTTCTATTTTTCGAGCGACAGATAACGTTCTTTCTCTTCTTTTATGTCAAATTCATACAAATTCCTGATGTCGCTGCCGCGTTCAAAAAATTCATGTCGCCATCGACAAAGCGATTAGATATTGAAGATAACAAATTGGTAGCTGTGGTCCGTAGCTCGTCGTTTCCAATGTGTTCGGACTCTGAGCTGCACGTAGTCGCCAAAAAAAGATGGATTCACCTCTCTTCGTTCAAAAACACTGTCAAAGAAGAGGATATTATCTCGTATGTTATAAAGCACACTGGAATCAATAGAAATCATTTATCATGCTTTATGCTAGTGAAAAAAGATGCGAATGTAAATGAATTAAGCAGTATAAACTTCAAACTTGGAATCTCTCCTTGTTTTTATAATGCAGTATTTAACGCAAAGTTATGGACAGCTAATATAAAAGTACGACCAATCCAGTTTTTTCCGAAGGAAGAGGAGAAAGATGTAGAAGGTTAGGAGACGACCAACTCTCTATTACTTCCTCCCCCAGCTCAACGCCACTTAAGTCATTGTCGATTTACTATCAAAATGCTAGTGGTATCCGAACGAAGTCAAACGAGTTTAGAATTGCGACATCATTACAAGGCTATGATATGATAGCTATAACTGAAACCTATTATTACTGTGTTTATTGCCATGATAGATGCCCTACTGCTAGTGGATGTGTTCGAAGAGGTGGGTTGTTCTTCTTCTTCTTGTTTGGCGCTGAAACCGCTTAAGCGATTTTGGCCGAGTCCAACAAAGCACGCCAGTTGTTTCGCTTCTGTGCCAACTGACGCCAATTGGA
>JAPVRG010293799.1:11471-23125 GCA_029783565.1 Rhagoletis cerasi
AGTTACTAGCGTTAATATGTCAGTTTCTCAGTTTCAACATGCACTACCAGCTGGGGCAAAACATTTGATTCATTACTCTAAAACCGGCGTATACATTATGGCCCACCAGCGTAGCTTAGTCGATTTATCATCAATCAACCTTCTGCTTTCACAAATTTCTGCCGACTGCGTTGACATTTGGGTAAATACAAAAAAAGCAGCAAAACAAACGAACAATATCTTCAAGTATGTAGGCAATAATAATTTAAGCGTTGAAAGGAACTTAAAGCAAAGAAAAATAATTTTTCATAAATGGGTAATTTCCAAACAAAGTAATTTTTTAGTCCCCCCGTTTTAAACTAATTTACGGTGGTAAAAACCAAAAAACAAAAACAGCATTATACGATCCAAATAATAAATCATCAACAAAACTGTTTTTTACTATGGTAAGCCGTTTTGTTTTCTTTTGCTAACGGTATTTCTTTAATATACTGTACCTACTGCATACAAAAATATTTAACATAATTTATTTATGTATTAGTGATCTCGCTTGCTCCAAGTGCATTGCAATTAAGAAGCGCAAGAATTTTTTGATCGAATGACATAAGAAATAACTTAATGAAAGCAATTATTTTGTGTTTTTAAGTGAATTTATCAATGCACCATGGTAAGTATGGCTAAATATTTCCAGAATGTCACCCAGTATTTTATGAAGAAAAACACTTAAAATAAAATAAATACCAATGTGTATTAAATGGCTTAGGATTTTTAATGATATCCTTGGTTTTATAATTTGGAAAATAAGCCTCTTAGAAAAAAATATGTGAAAAATTTTTCTTTCGGATAAAAAATATTTTTTTATTTTAACAACTACTAATTAATTTTTTCTCGAATATATAAAAACCGAAAAATTATTTTGTAGAGAATTGGATGGAAGTAAGCTAAGAAAAAAAATTTTCAACACATTGAACTTTGATGGACTTGGGCGATCCTAGGATATTGACCAAAAATGTTCAAATTTCACACCGATTTTTTTTAGAGCATAATTAACCATATTCTTACTATTACAATATTCTAGAAAAGCGGATTTTCGGCCCACGCTAATATACATAGATATGTATTACCAGAAAGCAACTTCATTCTGACCGAAAAAAGGAAGAAAAGAAAGTTAAATTTTCACGAACAATTTTTCTCGTGAGTACATGTTCTATGATTTTACTCAATATATTTATTCATTTATTTTAAACACACATGTTTAAGTATCAACTAACTTAAATTGTAAAACAACTTTTTTCGATTTTATTTTTTCACTGTGAAGTTCTTTCAGCAAACGCGTTATGCCTATTCACATACAGCTGCCACAGCTGCCTGTCGATAGCAAAACTTATGAAAAAGGGCTGATCGAATCATAGAAGATTGTCACATCATTGCAATTCCATTCAACCATTGCGATGACAAATGATAATCGACAAGCTGCACTGCTCACAGCTCACATACCCAGCATTTTCAACGCATATTATTTTTTGGAAAGTCAAAAGGGTATATGTAATTGAACAGAAACTCCAAAAAAAGACAACTTCACAATACATAAATTAAAATGCTGCGCTTGCGCTTTTTCAGTCAGCACTACAAACACAAAGCAATCAAACAAATTTATTGTGTATCGTATAGCTTTCATCAAGGCGAATTTATACAAGGTTATGTTGGGAAGGCAGCTGACTTTTTCGCCGTGGTGACCGTTACGTCAAAATGATGTGTTTGTTGTAATTTGACAAAACGAATTCCGTATAATTTGTTAGTGTAATTTTTTACTTATATACGGCTAACACCACCTTGTATTATTGCACCATGGCTTTCATATTTATAAACACTTATTACATACCAAAATTTTGCTTTTCATGCGAGAAAAAATCGTACATCAAAACTAGCTTCATCCACGCTCGTACTCTTGGGATGAAAATGTTTTTGGGGAAATGATTTTAATTCATTGTATGATGTAGCGGTATTTAGTTTAATACGTAACAACAACAGTGACGGGAAAGAAAATCGAATTGTAAAAATAAGCAAACAATTGAGGAAAAATTTTTGAGGAGCCTAGATATAGAATATTAATTGTAAATACATATGTGTGCATGTGTTTACATTCATATCTGTAAACATATAAGGAAAATAAACAAAATTTTCAAGTAGATCATGACTGTATCAGCGAATGTATACATGTATGTACATACCCTGCAGGAAATTGGACTAGCTTGTAGCTAACTATTAACTATATAGCAGTCAACTAGTTGTAACTATTTATTAACTACTTCGTTTGGCCGTAACTAAATACTTTTGATGGGCGATGGCCGCAAAGTAGTGAGAACTGATTTCCTCTGCATTAGAAGTCAATTAACTTTTAGCTAACTAATTTTGGATATAAATTATCAATTAAAAATTAAATCTTTTATATTTTTATTTATTTACTTCTTTAATTAACCTTACATATTTGCTTATTTGTTTACATGTTCTTTGTAGATGGTCCCATATTTTAATTCGATCAGACATAACATCAAAATGATAATATAAAATTTCGACCTATATTTTATTTGTCCTGAATACGAAAAAGAATCTGCGAAGTGCAGAAAAAAATTGTATTGAAAGTAATTTTGAATGAGGATATTTAAATAGAAACTTGTAAAGAAAACAAACTCCCTATAACGTCTGCATGACGGCTGTACGGCTTTACAACTAACTTGAAGTTAGTTTTTTCATAGCTAATTAGAAGTTAGCTATTTATCGGAATCCCGCAAAAAAGCTAACTAGAAAGTTGGTTATTATAATCAATTGATATTTTTTTCCTGCAGGATATGCACATACATACACTCATATGTATGCACTTGTATGTATTTTTGTAGGAGAAGAAATTTATACTAAAATAAATTCTTAAGTGCACCAACGAATCGGGAGATACATATTAAGGCGATTTTTTTAGCTCTCTGTAGCAGAAGAAAGAATATTTTAACCCGCACACTGTCAAATGCATTTAACCAATTTTGAGGGAACTTCTTCAAAATGAGAGGCACAAAGACCCATTACGACCGGAGGTAAGAGCTTGAAATTTGAGTATTTGTTACGTTTTTATTATTGTAAAAACTATACAGAGTTTTAAGGGAAAGCTGCTGGAGTAACAGTTCTTGGATAGATATACGACCCGACTACCGTTTATTGAAACTCCTTTTTTAATGGCATGGAACAAGTCCCTTTTTATTTACGATTCAAATTTAATGGATGAAAATAATATGAAATGTAAAGTTAATTATAGCATGTCATAAAAAACGAACTTGGGTTCAGACCAAGATCTATTCGTAGATGGTCACGCAATGCCTCTCTCCGCGCATGTCGTCGCAGGGCGACACAATTTTTGCTTTTACTTGAACATTTTAACTGTGTATATGCTGTCAGTATGTAAAGCAAACGCTTTGTTGTTGTCGCTGTTTGGTTGTTGTAGCCCTGATGTCAGCTGATTGCTAAATTTTGCGAGAGAACCATAACGGACCTCCGCGATGCGCAACCTTTTATATATAAACCTTGGGTTCAGACTAAAGTAATTTACATGAAGTAAGAGGACGGAGATTCATAATAAATGTTGCCCCTACCAAGTAGTCTTACGGGCCTGCCTTCTTTCAAAAAGTATATTCGATAATGACTAAATCTATTGAATCAGTTGCGTAGATGTTTTGTTGAGTTTTGAGCCTCTACTCGTGTCCCTGGTTGACACACGTCAAAAAATTGTCTGACCAGAATTTACAAACAAAAAAGTTTCCTAACAGTTACCAAGTAAAAAACAACGTCTGAGCAACACGCAACCAACAATCCGGGAAGGAAATCCATCAAAAGGAAAGGCAGGTCGTGGCTTATGCAAAACATAACAAATGTTAACTCAGCGTGCCTAACGTGATTGCCCAGAGTCTGCTGCTCCCTATTAAAAAAAGTATTAATTTGCAGTTTTTTTTAACCACATTTTGAATATGCAACGCCGTTTTCGACTTCTTTGTTAAATGCGAAAAGTGGTTACCGAGTGCATTCACACACATATTACAAAATACTTTTTCGCCTTGTTCTTCCAACCAGGAAAATTTCTTAAACCATTAATTTCTTACTTTTCTAATAGTAGGAGAGCCGACTGCTCAAAAATATGTTGCATGTTTTCCTGAAATGAAATTACCAAAATTCAATAGTTGGTATCTAGGGCAACTTCAAATCACCGACTTGCCAGGTCCTAGCCTGGCAGGACCATAGTTTTTGATTCAAAAATGTGTTCCATCGTGTCCTGGAATACAGCTTTCAAATTTCGAAAGATTTGAACGTACTGATTCCAAAAGCAAGGACTTGGCTTCTCTTATCCTGGCAGGAGTCCCAGGCAAGTCGGCTTGAAAGTATTGCATTCTTTTTTTTCAAGCCGACTTTCCAAGGACTTCTGCCAGGATAAGAGATGGCAAGTCCTTATTTTTGGAACATATTTTTTCGACGATGTTATGACTTTTCATCGGCTTTCGGACTATAACTTCTTTGGTTTTTGACCTAAGAAAAGCTATATTAGTTTTATATTTTATGTAATGTATCGATGGTCCTCTGCAATAACGACACAATTCAAAATTCAAAAAATAAAAACCCTTACTACTGTTAAGTGACCCATGTCTCTAATCCTTGTCTAATCCATCTCTAGTCCGTACTGAAGTAAGTAGTAAGGATTCCTAAATTATGTAGTGAAGATTATATATGGATCATACAAGAATTAGAGACATGAGCCAATTAAAAGTAGTAAGAGTTTTTATTTTTTGAATTTTGAATTGTGTCGTTATTGCAGAGGACCATCGATATGTACAATTTATTACCTATTTTTATGTGGAGACATGACTTCCTCTTCTACTGTTACTGTCTACTTCTACGAGCATCGGCTTCTTAATTATAAGTCTAAATCAAAATATGAACAATGTTCAGTAACGCAACAAATATTTTTTTTAACAAATAAGTCACCTATGCGTGCAGGAATCTCCAAATAATTATCATGAAAACTTTCAGTCAAATCAACTTAAACTTAGTGCGCGAATTGCACAAAAAAGTATTAAAAAATTTAGGAAATTCGAAATTAATCGATGAATTTGATGATACGTCCAACAAGAAGCCTAGGCGACTGCTATACGTTCAATATTCATTGAAGTGATCCAAGTATCGTCAACGTTTAGCATGCAATATTGATGGATCGTGATCCATATCACAAGATTTCTAAACATTTTGAAATCCATCAATATGAATCAAAGATCTGCCAATAAGTATTGAAATTGTAGCATATCTCGTTATATCAATTCGCGGTTCGGCAATTTGCGTTGCATTTCGAACAAATTAGATGTGGTGATAAAACATACAATAAGGAGTATATATAATTTGTTGAATTTTCAATAAAATAACATTAATTTTGGATTAGATTTCCAGGCTACATCTATTGGACTTTAAAGCTCTCAACACAAAAATATGTAAATACTGGCGCGATAAATATGGAACATGTAGCATTCCCGCGCGATCCATCAATCACAATAAATATTGAACGTGTGAAAGGCGCCCTACACTGTGATAAATTAACGAGTAGAATGCCCAACGGAAATTTTCTTCGATATGTGGTTAGTCATTTTTGCTGAGCGCTGTGTTGCCTGATCCATGCAGATGTTTCTAGTAGTGTTGCCTCCGCTGCACACTACCACAGTACAACTTATCAAATTTAATCCAACATTTTTAGCAGGGCTGCAAACCACTCCAAAAATCGATGCGGTTCGGTTCAGTGGTTCGAACCACTTAGAAAAATCTTGTACCGGTACAAGAACCGGTTTATGAATATCTCTGAACCACGGTTCGGTTCGGTTCAAGTGGTTCAATTGTTTTTATACTAAGTGATACAAATATTAAAAAACTATGACAGAGACTATATACATATATACATACATACACATTTAAAATGAAAAGGCTTTTGTTTTGAGAACAAATTCAAATACTCACATATGCGAGGATAATCCGTAGTTTTTTTTTATGTTACACTATGATTTTAGAAAATTTAATATTTGTTAAGGTAAACAACTTTGACATATAAAAAATTTCGCCAGATACTAATGATATAACAGCAAATTTTTTTAGCTACTAAATCTCATACATTCACGCTTAAATTCTGCAAACCAGTCATAAACAATGTTTTTGATGGTTATCATTACCAAAATCCGAGTGAAGCCGTTCCAAGCTTTGTTTTTGAGTTAAGCGGCACTTAAATGTCTAAAGAAATCATCGAACGAAAAATTTTACGAAAAATTTCCATTTTTTCACAAAATTGGTTTTTTGAGATGCTGTTCAATTGAATCTACTTTGGTGGAATTTTCATCTGTCAATGTAGTTTATCTAAACAAATATTGAATTTTTACTTTAAGGGTTACCCTCGCTTATCAAACCTTTGCTTTGTTTATTTAAAATTTATTTCAAGGAGCTTTTGATATTGAACTGGTATCCATACTTGAAGAAGCGAAACCAAAGGGCACTTTTATTTAAGTGGTTTTTAATAAATTATATAAAATATCTCTTTTTTTTAAATACACAATAAGGCGAAATTAAAAAAAAATTGAATACAATTTTTTAAAGTTTGGGAGAGACGTAAGTCTACGTACAAAAAAAATGCATGTTCATTTCATGCATAACTTTGAATTTAAAATTTTAAAATCTTGGCTTAGGGTTTGTTGCCATCAGAAAGTGGTGTATTACAAAACTTGAAAAATGCTGTAGTAGATTTTTATTTCGAACCGAACCGAACCATTTTTTGGAGTGGTTTTCGGTTCGGTTTTGGCATTTGAAAATAAAAACGGTTCGGTTAGTGGTTCGGTTCGAAGCCCGAAAAAAGCGGCGGTTCGGTTCAAAAACCGGTTCGGTTCAAAACCGGTTTGCAGCCCTGATTTTTAGTCTGAAACTTACCAAAAGTTACCAAAATAAATAAGTTGTCAAGTTACCAAGCACTCAAAAAGTTGCCTATTTTGGTCACAAGTGGCCAAATGTGGAAACCATGATTGTGGCTGGTGGTTTAGTGTTCAAGCATTGTAGATCCACACAGAAAATGCCGGAAAGTAAGCACATCCCATGGTGTTCTTGTCTGAAAAAATGTACGTACTTGTAGTTTTTGAAGACGATGATACAGGCCAAATCCACGCAAATATTTGATGGTCCCTATTCTTTTGAAACGCAGATCACAAATAATGCATCAAGCACATAAGCATACATAAAAAAGCAGAAAAAAGTTTCTTCTGATTTACGAATGCAATTAATTTTGAATGATCAATGATACTCATTTTCTTGCCAAGACTTCCGCTATAATTAAATTAATAAATTATTTTTCACACCAACCAAAGAAAGTAATAAAATGCAAAACAGAGAAAAATTAACTACAATATGATTTACGACATTCGCATGGTTGGAGCATAGAAATTTTCCCTTGTGAAAAATGTGAAATAGCTACGCCACATCGCAGCGGCCAACTCCAAACTCTACATATTCTTTTCCTGTCGCCCAATTATTCATCGTTAATTTTTGTGCAGCGTCAAATACATAAAACTCTTCCGCTCCGATTTAGTTATATGGCCATAAAAGGGAATACAGCGAAGAAAATGTAGTTACAAATTTCAAGCAACAAAGCAAATGCAAAAGTGCGGCGGCAACAGGAACAAACAGCAAAGACATCAAAGCAAATGTGCCGAATGTGGTGTGCACGAAGGAAAGCTCATTAAAACCAAAAGCAATTTGTAGAAAATACATGAATATGTAGATGCAAAATAAGTTGATTTGTTGAAATTTAAGAGTTAGTATATCCATAGCAAAGTAACTAACAAGTTTGAAAAATTTATGTGCAGTAAAAATGAAATAAACGAGTGATTAGCGTCAACACTTACGGTTAAGTTACACTTGAGGGGAATACATATTGATAAAATTATATGTGTTATAGACTGATTTTTTATTGTTTTGCATTATTTCAATTGATTGCACTTAAATTTTATTTCTGCTTTAATTACGAACGACATTTTCTTATATGGATTTTAGTATTGAGTACAGTGAGTGCATAAGCAATGCGTCAAAGTCGTAAAAACGCGCTTTACATTTTAAATTTTAATTTCGTTTTTTTTTCTCTTCTAATTTTGCTTCTAGCATTTCTTTAGAATTTCACTTTGTGAACGCACTTGCAGCAGCGACGGCAGACTTTTGAAATGGCGAGCAAATTGCTCGTCCGTCATAAACTGGGAAAGTTCAACACAGTTCAAATTAATTTTCGTACCAAACAATAAGCATACAATACAAATCAAATGCATTTTACATGCTAACACACTTAGTATTTAAGTATTAACTTACATATGTATATGTACCTATACATACGGGTATGTACGCATGTGAAAAACTATATATGAATGAGTAGTTGGGGAAGAAAAAATTGTTAATGATTTGGAACAAATGAATGCATGTATGTATATATGTGTGTTTATAGAACGTAAAACCTTTCAATGAATGAATGTGGCATAAGTACGCACGTGTAAGTATGCAAGCATGAGCTGGCACATTTATTTTTATGTATGTATGTATGTGCATTAGGGTGGTTCAAAAAAAACATGCGGGGGAGGATTTTTGTAAATGAAAAAAATATCCGTATTTATTTGATTTTAAAATAAATGATATTTAGAACTGCCTCATAGCCCATGAAGTTTTCCATGTTTTTATATGGCGAAAAAACAGTTTTTCGAAGAAATGGTATAGAATTCGTGAAAATCAATATTTTTCAATCGTCAAACTCTGCTTCTTTTCAGAAGACTTCAAATAATAATATCCAATGGTTTATTTGACTATTTTTTATATTAACGATGTTTTATGGGCTCCCCATTGCATTTTTTGGGGTTTTTAGGGGGCCCATAAAAAATTGTTAATATTTAAAAATTATTAAATAAATAATGGATATTATTCTTTGAAGTCTTCTGAAGAGAAACAGAGTTTGTCGATGAAAAAATACTGATTTTCAAGGATTCTTTACCATTTCTACGAAAAGGTGTTTTCCCCAGCCAGTTCTAACTATAATTTTTTAAACCAAAAAAAACGGATATTTCTTTACTCCATTTAGAAAGATTCTAGGGGGTGAGAGCTTAACATTTAAAAAAACATTTTTTTTTTGACCACCCTAATGCACATGCATATGTAATGAATGACACACTTTTTATGACACACTGTATGGTGCCGCTTTGAAGCTTTAGAAAGTAAGTTGTACAGAGAAAGAAATGGGCATATGTACTACCTACTACAAAGCCCAGATAGTGCACTTGTTAAATCACGGTATTGTCTGCCAATTGCGTAGAACAACAATAATCTGCCAATTTGTTTACATACATACATATGTTTAACTACAAATCTTGACTACCCATGCGTATACGTAACCTCAGTGCTCCATGTTTGTTTACATGCGAATCCGCGGTTAATGAACTCATATGGTGTTTTGAGTCAATTTTTTCTTTTCACACATAGGCAGTTGCATATAAATATATATTTGTACATATGTATATGCATATAAAAAAGCACGCGAGAGCTATTTTCAAGGGGAATAATGTTTTACACTTACATCACCCACCCTTATGGATTTTTTGTGATATTTTTAACTTAAACTTAAAAATTTCAATTTTGAGTACGAGATCGTGAAGAAGTTAGGCGTCATAAAAGAGAAATGAAGCACAAATCGGCTGAAACTTAGCGTAAAAACAGAAAGAATAAACAACAGCCAAAGAAGAAGAAAAATCTCGAATCAAACCAACTCAGGTTTTTGGAAGGCATTTTAAAATATTCAAAAATTAATAAAAAATGTTTGAAAAAGAAGCAACAAAAAACAGATCAATGCACTGTGGGCCATAAGCCCGTTTTTGTGGCCCAAACTAATTTTTTACATGTATTAACATCACTTTTATCTTGATTCCATATTTTGTACTGTAAAAAATTTTATAGGTAACTTTGTTTTTGTAAAAAGCCGTTATGTATTGAACAATCAGCTGTCAAAGTGTACTTATTTTTGTACAATAAAGAATTCGATTGAGTGTGTATTTTTAATTGCTGTTATTAAAATATTAGAACACATTCTTAAAAAAAATTTGGTATGGATACTAAAGCTGCAAGTGAGTAGATATTAAAGATCTGTGATAACAAAATATTGCAATTTTATGGATACTAAAGCTGCAAGTGAGTAGATATTAAAGATCTGTGATAACAAAATATTGCAATTTTATTTCGCTGATAAAATCTCATTTATTTTGCTAGCTAATAAATCATTAGATTTTCCTTAAATCTTAGTTTAACATAAGCGTAGGAAATTTTGGCTAGATTTGGATAAGGGAAAGTTATTAAAAAACTCAGTGCGTGTAGTCCCTACGCGCAGAAGAAGTGAAACTTAATAGAGGAAATTAAAGAAAGATAGAAATGTGCGATGTTTTCTAATATACAAAATACATATTTATCTTTATCTTTATCTTTATCTCGATCTTGATCTTTATCTTCATCTTCATCTTCATCTTCATTTTTATCTTTATATTTATCTTCATTTTTATCTTTATCTTTATCTTTATCTTTATATTTGTCTTTATCTTTGTCTTTATCTTTATCTTTATCTTTATCTTTATCATTATCTTTATCTTTATCTTTATCTTTATCTTTATATTTGTCTTTATCTTTATCTTCATCTTCATCCTCATCATTATCTTTATCTTTATCTTTATCTTCATCTTCATCTTTATCTTTACCTTTATTTTTATCTTTATCTTTATCTATATATTTATCTTTATCTTTATCTTTATCTTTATCTTTATCTTTATCTTTTTCTTTATCTTCATCTTCATCCTCATCTTCATCTTTATCTTTATCTATATATTTATCTTTATCTTTATCTTTTTCTTTATCTTCATCTTCATCCTCATCTTCATCTTCATCTTCATCTTCATCTTCATCTTCATCTTCATCTTCATTTTCATCTTCATCTTTTCTTTACTTTATCTTTATTTTTGTTTATATTCTTGTCTTTGCATTAGTCTTTCCCCGCCCATTGGCGCTTAACGCAGCTATTCGGTTTCTTTACCCGCCATATACTACCTTTACCGTGGCGTTAAATATTTATCGTAAACATATCGGAGCTGTAATAACAAGATTCGCTTCAATAATTTGAGTTTAACTTTTTAAACAGGTGGCCACCCTCTTCAAGCACCTTAAATATATATAAATTGTGTTTCTTTGAGCTCTTTCGTTTCACGCTTACTGTATAAAATTTTATGCATGACTTTTGTATAATTTAATTAATTTTGAATTTTGAAACATGTGGCAACCCTCCTACATGTAGCTAGAAAATACAGTTTATTCAAAACCATTTCTTTTGATACCCATATTGGGATAATTCATTTAACTTAATAAATAACTTGAATTTAATTTTCGTATATATGGCAACCCTTTAAAAAACTGAAACCACATTGCACATCTACAGATCAAGCCCTTTCATTTGACACCTCATTTTTCAGGATCGAACGAACGATACAGATTTTATGACTTGGTGTTAAATATTTAACGCAACCCTCTGCGGCAGAGAAATTTTGAATTCGATTTTC